>PVHY01024861.1:0-19119 GCA_004024945.1 Uropsilus gracilis | reverse complement strand
TCTCCCTCCTTCCCCCTTCCCCTCTTCCCCCCTTCCCAGCTCATTGGTGCAGTTTGAAAAATGTGTCTGCAGACAGAAGAGGCCATCTGGATTTGCTCCCCGGGTCTCTCGCCCTGCAGGTACTGTCCGCAGAGTGGCTGCCAACAAGCCGTGGGCGGCAGACAGGCCTGGATGGTGGCCGTGGTGGTGGCCGCGGCAAGGTTTGTCACGGCTGTCGAGGAGCTTGGCCTGGGAAATGGCGGCCCTGCTCGTGGCGGTCACAAGTGCCACGGCCATTTATTTTCCTTTCCTGGGAAGCGCCCAGCTTGGCTTTGGAGCTCGAGCAGCAGAGGACAAACCCTGAGGTGCCTCCGGGGCCTGCGGTGTGGGTGCCGGCTCTTCTGGGGGTGCACTGGCCGGAGAGTGACCCTTGTCACTCACTGGTGAGTCTGCTCTGCGGGGGGGGGCCTCCCGCCCTCAGGGAGGCCACTCCCAGCTGCACTGCTATTTGCCAGCCGGCCAGAACTTTTCTGTCCCCCACAGAGTGGGGTGCGGGGTGCATCCACTCTTTCCTGGCAGTCTGTGGCAGCTGGCCTGGCCTTACAGCTTCGAGGCTTGACCAGCACGTGCGAGCTGAAGAACTATGTATGGCGGCCTTTAAACACGTGGGCATTGCCCACCTCACGGCAGGAAAGACAAGCAAACTCAAGCCGTGAGAGCCCCTGTTCACCTGTGAGAGGCACAGAAAGCTCAAGCCAAGTCAAGCCGTGAGATGGGCACAGAGGAGGCGCTTGCTGACATGTGAGCCTGGATACCCACCTCCATCTCTGCGGGGGGCATGCAGGGCTCAGACCCCTTTGCAGGCTTCCTGTGGAATCTAAATGAACACATGCCCTTAGCCTCCAGCCCAGCAATCCCACCTCAGAGACGTCTTCCTCCTCCACCCACAGGTCCACGCTGGCTGTGGGCATCGCTGTGGACATAGGGAGAAACTTGCACTTTATGCCTACGGAGAGTAGCTAGAAGGAGACCTCAAGTGACAGAGGAAGAGGAAGGAGGCTTCCTCTTCACCTGGATGGGTCAAGAAGGCCCTCCGAGAGGGCAGTGTGGCTGTGTGCTGGCCCAGCCATTCAGGGGGAGACAGAGGAGCAAAGGGCTCCAGGCTGCGAGTCCTGCAGCCTCCAGTTGTGCGCCCCCTTTCCTGTGCCTGGGCCACCTCTGCCCAGCCTGGAGCACATCTCCAGTCTCCACCGCTTGCCTTCCCCAGACCTCCCCTCCTGGAAGCCGCAGCTCTGGCAGGACCCAGTGGGTGACTCCGCGGGGCTGGCCAGGGCCAAACAGGGGGTGTCTGCAGCCTGGTGGGGCTGGGGGGGTGATGCTCAGGGTTGTACGGGCAGTGGAGGAAGATGAGGAGCTGACTCAGCGACCCGTCTTGCCGCTGACATTTGAGTCCGAGGTCCAAGATGAAGGCCGAACACCAAGGACCAGAGCAGGCCGAGGCCAGAGCAGGCCGACACACACCGGCTCCCTTCCCTTCTGCCCGGAGGACTTGGTTCTCGTGGACCTGCCAGGACTCAGGGCTGTCTCTTCCAAGCAGCGAAGGCCTTTGAAGCCCATCGGGACGATGGACAGCAAGCAGAGTGATGAGGATGCCATAGTGTCTCTGCTTCCAGAGCCCACAGTCACCCCAAAGCGTCCTCCAGAGGGGTGCAGGGCCCTGAGCCCCTCTTTGTAGCACAGACAAGGGTGGGAACGTGGCAGCCAAGTGTGGGTCCCCCGGGGACCGCAGGGAATGCAGGTTCTGATGGGCAGCTCTGGGCCGTGGCCTGAGGCTCTCCTCCCAGGGAACTTCCGGTTCAGGCTGTGCTTTGCGTGTTAAGGCCTCGACCACATCCGTTAGCAGAGCCGCCGTCAGAGCCCGGGGTTGCTGGGCTTAGAGCTGTTCTTTCACTTATTCATTCTTTGGTTCATCCAACAGATTTCTGTTTGCCTCTTTGTTGCTTGTTCACGCATCTCTAACAAACGCCACCGTGGTTCTAACTCAGTCAGCCCTCATGGCTACCCCATCTGGTATTACTGTTGTCACCCTCGTTACACAGACAGGGAAACTGAGGCACAGTGAGCTGCAGGGCCTGAGCCCTTGGCACCATGGGGAATGTGGTGTCCTGGGTCCCCAGCCCAGGAGGTTATCATCGAGTTGGGAGGGACCAGGAACTAGAGAGTCTAGAATTGCCTCTCCCCTGGTCCAGCCACCTGCCTGAGAGGAGGGGGTAGGACGGAGCAGCCTTTCGGCCATCAGGGATCCACAACTTTGTCACCACACCTGCAGATGCTGGGAAGGTAGCCGAGCTGGCGTGCCAGCACAAGGGGAACCCAGAAACCAGAGGTGGTGGGGGGCATAGTGATGAGCCAGGGACCCCCGAGGACACTGCCATGTGCGAGCGGGCAGATGAAGGCCCTCCCTGCTCCTGTAGGAGCACGAAGGAAGGACAGTCAGAGAGGCAGGCAGAGACCGGGACAGCTTGTTGACGTCCAAGGTGACTGCAACTGAACCCTGACCATCCCTCCTGACAGGTGCGTAGTTGACGATTGTTCCAGGGCTTCTGGGAGGAAACATTCCTCCACCGACGACCAGTTTCCACTTGGCCCGTCTCTTGTTTTATAATCTTACGCATCGTACACAGTCGCCCATATGCTGCTTTGGCAGGAATCTCTGCATAAATAGGTTTACACGTATATCCCCTCACACATATATTTGTAGGCACACATCTATTTAATTAAGCTAATATTTATTGAGCCTTGGTGACGTGCAAAGTACATCCCAGCCCAGGCGAGGGGTTTGCAGGAGGGGGATCCGCATGCTTAGGATGGAGAGCTGCCAGGCAACAGGGGAGAAAAAGCCCCCAGTGGGGCAGTGGGGGGGGGGGGCTTCTGCAGGAACTCTTGACAGCTTTGACCAAACCCTGCTGCACATCTGGCAGATGAGCTGCTGGTACCAAATCAGGGAGCCACACAGGGAAACACACCTTCTCTGGAAACCTCCCATCAAGTGAGAAACGGACTCATGTCTGGTTGAAGACCCTGAAACTGGACTCTGGAAATCAGTCAGGAGGACCCCAATTCGTGCTTCCAGTCATGAGGTACGGCTGTTGCTGCTGAGAGAGCGCGGTGGGCTTGAAAGGATGCCTTCCCTGAGCTGCAGAGGAGACCGTCTCAGCCAGGAAGCTGGCTTATGGGACGTGCACAAGCATGTGCTTGTCTTCTGTTTGTGGCCCCTTTGCCTGGGCCTGATGGGAAGACACCCAGGTTGCTCGGGGAGAGGCGGGAGACAGGAGCTGCTGCCTGGCTAGGTGAACACTCTTCAGCCTCTGGACATCCAGAGAGAGCAGAGGATGGGCTGTTGAGGGGCTGACGTGGAAGGTCAAGGTGCTTTTTGACTGAATTAGAAGCAATCCTGGGGAAAAGGAGGACTATTCTGAGAACTTTGAGGGCTGATTGTCACTGGTGAACGGCGGGTCAAAGTGAAAAAGTGTCTTCCGTTAGCTTGACTTTCCCAGGAGTGGAAAGTGGTTGGCAGGTTGGAGAGAAGCGCTGCCCTGGGTCCGGCAGAGGTAGGATGAGGGGTGCTGTAACAGTCACCCCTTTCTCAAACCTGCAGACTCAAGTGATCCCTAGCCTCAGCCTCCCTGGTAGCTGGGATTACAGGCCTGCGCCACCACGCCCAGCTAGCTCCCCTTTTCTTCCACCCCTGGTGAGATTTTGCCCTTTCTATTTTTTTATTTGTCAACAGGTTCCTTTTGCTTCACTAACTTTTAATTTTATGATTGTGGGGAGGTTTTCCCATATGTAGGAGGGGATCTGAACCTAGACAGGTCCCCGTCCCCACCCCCGGCCCTTAACCCTGAGCGCAGGGTCAATGGTGTTTTATTCCCACCACCACACACTCCCCCCAAGTATATAACCTTAGTGTCAATACATCACCCACAAATGTTTCCCCCACAGAGACGCTTCTCTTTCAATTCAGACCTTGTGGTGAACACAACCACCAGACCTCTGTTGAATTAAAAAGGGATTCCTAGTTTTCTAATGTCATCAATTAGACAGGTGTATTCTTTTCTAAAAAATTAATTTTACTTTTTAAGATTAATTACACATATAAGTATATAAGTATATATATTATATCCTTGTGTACCCCGAGGTTCTCCCACCACCTTGTCACTCATCATCTTAATCTCTTGTGCCCGTTCATCCCCTGATTTTACCCTCCTCCCCCTCTCTTGCTCTATGCTTCAGTTCTGCTGACAGTTGTAAATTTTTCTTGTTCATTTGTTTGCTTTTCCTATATCCCTCATATAAGTAAGCTCATCCATTATTTCTCTTTTTTTTTTTTCTGGCTTATTTCTGCTAACATGATTCCTTTTAGCTCCACCCATATTGCTGTACGTTACATAAATTTATCTTTTTGATGGATGAGTAATATTCCATGGTGTACATAGGCCACAACTTTCTGATCCATTGGTCTGTTTTAGGGCATTTGGGTTGTTTCCATTTCCTGGCTATTGTAAATAGTGCTGCAATAAACATCTGAGTCCAGGTGTTAGACAGATGGTATTCAAATTTATAACTCTATATGCTGATTGTGATCCATTTAAAATATCTTTTATTTATATAGTTTTGTTTGACTGTATCTAACCTTGCCCCACCCACTGTAAAATATATTAAGTATCTTTTACTCTAGAGCTTTCCTCTATGCTTTTCTCTTTAATCCTTGCAATTAATTTATGGTGGGAACTGTTTCGTTCGGTTCTGCAGGTGGCTCTCCTGTCTGCCTTCTGCTGGTTGCCCGCTCCAGGTCGGGTGCTTTTCCATTTAATGCCTAGCTTGGCCAGCTTTATTCAAGGCAATTGCCACGAACCACTCATTCATCAAGTGAAATAAAATCTCGAGTGTGCAGCAGCCACATGTGGCCACCACTGACTGCAGATGGCTGAAAATATCCATCATTGCATGAGCTTCTGCAGGGCATGGAAAGGTCGGCAGGTGCAATGGAATTTGCATGTGATTTCTGGGGGGGGAGGCTACTTCCGAGTGGTGGTGTGACCCCTGCTGAAGGGTCTATCACTTGCCCCATTACAACCCCTGGTGCTGGCTCCCTTGCCTCAGTGGGCAGGTGTATCGTTGGACAAGTGTTCCCGAATCGGCCCCTCTGGAGCTCCCGCCTTCCATCTCCTTGTCTGCAAACCCAACACCACCAGTCCTGGAGACTTCCTTCTTCTCCCACTAATTTCAACCCTGAGTACCTGTGACATCAGGTGCCAGCTCCTATCTGGAGCTAACACCCTCTTCCAATAGCCTTTGTTTCTGAGAAAACAAAAAGATGCCCGCTGCTGACTCTAGATTGTCTCCTCCTTTTGTTTGTAACTTCTCAGCTCCCAGTGGTGGGGCCTCTCTGCTTAGATACCTCAATATCCCCCCACCCCCAAACTCCATCTCTCCCACCCCATCCCCACCCTCCATCCCCCACCTCACCCCCATGCCCACCCTCTATCTCCCACTCCCACCCCACCCTTATCATCACCCTCTATCTCCCACCTCCACTTCACCCCCACCCCTATCATCACCCTCCATCTCCCATCCCCAGATTGGGACGGGGCTCTCCTAGACCCCCCCTGCTGCAAGGCACCCCTCAGACTCTTCCCTGCTCAGGAAAGCCTTAGGGGTGCTTAAGTATCAGGCAGGGTTAGTGCTGCACTGTGGGGAGGTGTAGGGGTCAAATGGGAAATGAAGTAATATGTGAATCTTTTACTCTTCAGCTCCCTTTGCTTAGCTGGGTCTCCTCTTCATTAATTATTTGGCGTTATCCATAGGCAAAGAATGGCTTAACTTTGCAGAAATACTACGGTGTGGGGTGCCAAAAGTGGGTAAGAGATATGTCTTAGATAAAGGAACGCCTTTATTTAGTTTCGTCTGTCTCTGGCACACTAGAGATGGTTTCTGGCAAGTTCTCTTATCTGTGGCAACAACCCCCTAACCTCCTAGGTGGACCCACTGGAGAGACATGCCCCTGAGAGATAAAGGTGTTCCCCCACAGGTGTTTTTCTGCTAGATAATGAATCCTCACCCTCCGACCCCACATGCTGCACACCCCCGGATCCTGGTCTCACCTTCCCTACCACTGCTTTGTGATCGTCCTGCACCAGGGCGTTTAAAAGGCTTAGAACCTTTAATCAATGACTCAGCACATGTTCGCTGGGTCCCTGTCTAGGACTCAAGTCCATTTCTGTCTTGGGCCATCTCAATCTTTTCCATCCGTTCTTCCCACCTGCAGCTTCCAGCGAGGCTGTGTCTAGTGCATAACATGGAGGGCCTGGTCCACACCTGTGCCTCCAGCCCATTTGCTCATTCGTAGCTATGCACACACTGGTTCCTGGAGGCCCCGGTGCTGGTGCTCTCCTGGGACACGGCCTGCCATGTGGCACAGACTCATGCTGCTGCTGGAAGCGATGATGTGGAGCCTTGCACAGCGAACGGAGGAGCTAGTCACAGAACCGCACCTCATGAGTCCTAGTCTAGCTCCTGGGAAATGCAGTGAGGAAACCAGGGCAAGGATGCCCTCAAGGATTCTATTCTGGCCCGGGAGGCATGCACTAAGCAGGTGGATCCATGGCTTTGCAGCAAATGGTGTTTCCTTTTTCTTTTAATTTTGTTATTATTTTTTAAATTGATCGCACACACATATTTTACACTATTGTCTACCCCAAGGTTCTCCCATCACTTTGTCACCCGTGAGCCGTCTTAATCACTTGTGCCCTTGCCTCCCCTGATTTTCTCCCCTCCCCCTCCCTTGCTCGATACTTCAGTTCCTCTGACAGTTTGTTAGTTTTAAGTTTTCCTTGTTCTTTTGTTTGCTTTCCCCATCTCCCACATATAGGTGAGGCCATCCAGAATTTCTCTTTTTCTTTCTGGCTTATTTCTGCCAACACGATTCCTTCTAGGTTCATCCATGTTATCACAAATGCATCAAATGTGTCTTTTTTGATGGATGAGTAATAGTCTATTGTGTACATACACCACAACTTTCTGACCCATTCATCTAGCAACAGAGATATTGTTGAGTTCTGAGAAGAAAAGAGAGAGCTTTGGTAGAGAAAAACCCAGAGTGGTAGAGGAGCTACTGCAGAGGAAATCAGGGAAGACTTCTTGGAGGTGGTGACATTTGAACTGAGTCTCAAAGGATGAGAAAGATGAGAACTAGACTGCAGAAAAGTATGGAGAGGATAAACAAGGTAGAGAAAATAGCTCAGTGCAAAGCATCAGAACTGGGGAAGAGCCAGATGGTGATTGGGTTAGGACCACCTCAGCTTTAATTTTCTTATCTAGAAGATAATGATAGATCACACCCTACCAACTGCAGGTGTGATTGTTATGGTCAAGATCATGCTTATCACTCAGCTCAGGAGTAACTTCCACAAAGTGAATGCTCTCAGCCAGTCCAGGAAACAGATTCTTGAATTATGTGTTGTGACTTTCAATGGTGAGTATGGTTTAGGCCATAGAACCAATAGTGACATGTGTGCACACACATAACCATGTGCACACACATGCACGAATCCATACCACCACACAGGTACAAACATGCACACATTCATACAAAGCACACAAGCATTCATGCATGCATAAGCACACAGGCTCATACCCACACACAGGTGCACAGAAACACACCCATGTACATACATGCACACACACAGGCATGCGCATGTGAAGGCACACATGCATGGTACCTGTAGGTGGTTTCAATGGCGGCTGCAGGATTTTGGCTCCCAGATTCTGCCTCAGAGACTGCAGACTTTGGCATTTCAGGCTCTTAAGTCTTCTCCCCAGGTCTGTGGGAGGAGCCGGCTGTCATGGGCACAGAAGGAAGGGGGCGAAGCTGTGGGTGGGGACCTGCCACTTGATTAGCATGCTCTGCTGCAGAGGAACCTCCTCCAAAGTTCCTTTGCACAGTCTCCAGGAAGCAGGAGAACCATTTGCAGGCAAGGTGAGGCACGTAAAGGTGGCACAGACCCAAGCCAGTGTGCGGTGAGGACGCCCTGTGAACAGAGCTGCGCCCAGAGCTGTGTGATGGGCAGAAGCGTGTGTCCTGGGGAAACAGAAGGAGCAGGGACATGAGGGCCCAGGAAACAGAAAGGCAAACTTGAGAACAGAAAAGCAAGAAGAAATGCAAAGCCACCCAACCGCTCTTTATTTTTTTTCCCTTTTTCTTCTGTTTTATTTAACTTAGTATAGTCTCTTCTAGTTCCATCCATGTTCTTGCACATGGCAAGGTGTCTTTACATATATGTTTCGCATCTTTGTATTCCCCGTCAATTGCTCTTTAAATCACGGACTTTCTCCCAGACCTGGGGATTGAGGGGATTGTCTTGTGCTGCAAAGTGCTAGCAGAGTGGACAGTCCCATGATTATCTTTCCAGTCTCCCTTGTCTCAGCGGATGGAGAGGATCACCCGCCTTCCCGCTGCTCACGCTGCCACCGTTACCCTTGACATCCCGTGCCATCTCACTTCCCACGTTCCATGCACTGGCCTTCACATGAGGTCAGAACCTGGCTGGCACTTTGTCCCCAGTTCCCTCATGTCGCTTCTCTCCTGGGTTGTGGAAGGGTCGCTTCCAGGTTCCTGTCTTTGCCCTTGTTCCTTTCTAGTCTAGTCCCAGATTGTGGCCACAGTGACCCCCTCAAGGAGCAGCCTATGGAGATGAATTCTCTGCAGCCACAGGGCTGAAGCCCTGGGCTCCCTCGCTGCAAGCAGCACCTTCAAGGTCCCAGGTTGCAGTTGGAAGGAGCTCTGAAAGGAGCTGCCTTGTTCTCATGGATGTCACATTGGTTTATCACTTGGTGTCGCTTCAGCGGCACAGGCTAGTAACCCAGAACCTGCCTGTGCGACCTGCATTCACCACCAGAGCCCTAGTTCCAGCAACACTATACAGTATAACCCCTTTTCCTGACTGACTGCTGCTTCCCCCCAAGCCTTCTGGAACTATCTTGTTCCCAGCCTCTAAAGTTTGTTTCATGTGTTCATTTGTTTATTTTATGTCTTTATTTGCCACACAGAAGTGAAACCCAGATCCTGCTTGTCTTTCTCAGCCTGGCTTCTTCCCATAAGGATTCCACTGAGGTTCCCTTCAGGTCAGTCCACCTTGCACAAATTACAGAATCCCACCTTTTTCATGGCTGAGTAGTATTCCACCACATATAGACACATCTGCTTTACCCATCTCTGTTGATGGGCCCTGAGGAAGGAAGCTCTTCCTTATTGAGGTTCTGGGGGAGCTTAGGGTGGGCTACCCTACCTAGGGTCCCTACCCTACATTCCATATGGGGGTTTGCTGCTGAGGGGGATTGTGTGGAGGGGGTACAGAAGAGAGGCAAAACCACTGGAGTACCATGGGCCTTGTTCTGGTGATCCCTTATCACTTGCTCAATAACTGCCAGGTGCCCGCAAGGGCTGGGGGTGGCTCCTGGGCCTTTCAGGGGCTCATGTCCTTTTTTGTCCTGTGTCTTGTCTATTAACCTAGCAGCATCCATGTTCCAGACACAGGGCTGGGAGCTGGAGAAGCCCCTGCATGGGCTGCAGCTGTGGCAGGGCCACCGTCTGACAGAGGAGAGCCACACAGAGGCAGTCACCACACGTGCTGGAGAGCTGGGGCTGGACTAGGGTGAGATGTGGGGGATTCAGAGGTTCGGGAAGGCTCCAGGGAGACAGTGATGTCATAGCTGAGAGCCAGGGATGTGCAGGGATTTACGAGCTAAGGAGCAGTATGCTCAGATCTTGCATGAGGACCCATGGAAAGGACATTCCAGGCTGAAACCAGAGACGACATTCTGGGGCCCGTCAGGGAAGCCCTTAGCCCAGATCGCTGTCCTTGGAGACAGAACCTTTAGCGGTGCAGCTGAGGTGAAGTGAGTCATGGCGGTGGAATCCTCTTCTGATAGGACGATGGTTCTTCTGAGAAGAGGAAGAGGCCCAGGGCATCAGGGTGGGGTCACAGAAGAGAGGCCGGTGAGGACGCAGGGAGAGGGGCTTCTGGGAAACAGAACAGCTGACACCTGACTTCAGCCTCCTGAAATGTGAGGAAAGAAACATCTGTGGCTGAAGCCCCTCGGTCTAGTATTTTGTCATGTCGCCCAGCAGATGAGCTCAGAGTGGAAAAGGTCTGGAGGGGTTCGGGGGGCACAGGGACTGTGTGTGTGTGGGGGGGGAGGTGGGGCTTTCTCATAGGAGCCACTGACATATTTCTGGCCATGTAACAGGTGCACAGACAGAGCCTGCAGTGAGGAGCCGGTATTTCAGGGAAGCCTGGGATGTTGAATCTGCCGTGATTTGTTCGGTTTCTTTATTGTGCTCTCACGTGGGACTGTTAAGGCCATGAGAGCAGGGGTCAGAACAGCCCAGTTTGGGACATTGTTGAACAACACCTGGCTCTCGCCTGTACCAATGACGACCCCTCAGGGGACACCATCACGGGTGGCGTCACAAAGCCTTGACGCATGACAGACCCTGCATTTGACCACATTCCTGTGAGTGTTGTGACTCTGCCATCTGGGTGTGTGTGACTACAATCCTGGATGCTCACACAAGATTGTGGGATCGCCTAGCATGCCCTTCTCAGATGCATAACCAAATGAAGTCACCGGGAGGGTGTTAGCAGGTCCTGAGGGAGAGAGTTCGCTGTCTGGTGGTTGGAGAAGGTGAGTCAGGACCAGGACCTGCTTAGTCAGGCCCCGTGCAGAATGAAACCCTGAGGTTCAAGATGATGAAGAATTTCAAGATATCGACAGGAGGACCTTGATCCAAACAGGGGTCCTCTGAACTCTGGGGTCTGAATGATTCCCTAGTATCAGCCCTGTAGATCCTGGAAGACTTCTTGGAGGAAGAGGCATTTGAAGTGGATTAAACTTGGGCTCAGGACCAGGGGCTTGGGGGGGCATCCTCAGAGAAAGGAAGAACGATGTCCCAGGCAAGGAGGTGGCTAAGCTTAGCTGGGAGCAAGACCTCCTGATAGAACTCAGGGGAAGTGGGCAGATACTTTCTTTAGCTGTTGGCAAGGAAAAGCAACACAGAACTGGCTGAGGCTCATTCCTCTGTGCCCCATTATTGGGGGGGGGGTATCGTGGATAACAGATGGACTCCAGCTCTGGGCTGCTCAGAGGTGATCCTTCACGTCCATCAGGGTCTGTGGGCTCTAAGGACTGCACAGAAGCTACGCCCCCACTGGGGCAGGTGCTTTTCGATGTCTCCTTTGCAGCTAAACGAGGCCCCCAGCAGCCCGGCCTGGCTCAGAGCACAACTCCTGGCCTGGAGCCTGCCTCCACCGGTCCCTGTGCCCCCTGGCACCCGCGGCTGACATCCCCTGCAGCCTGCTGCCTGATTTGCACACAGGGGGATGGTGGGACAGACCTGGGTCGGAAGGAAGAAATATGTGCCCAGCTTACTGGTGGCGGCCTGAGGTCTGGGGACTCCTGAGGCAGATGTGGGAGCAGAGATGGCTTCAGGAGTGGATGGTGTGGGTTCCATAGCCAGGGTTGCGGGGGGCTTCATGGGTGAGGTTCCCTTTGTACCAGTTTTCTAAGGCTGCCAATACCCATGACCACAGACTTGGAGGCTAACATGAGCAAGAGGGGTTCTCCTAAGAACTAAAAAGATGCTTCTCCAAAGAGGAAATACAAATGGCCAACAGGCACGTGAAAAACTGCTCAACATCACTAGCAATAAGGGAAATACAAATCAAAACCACAATGAGATACCACCTCACACCAGTAAGAATGGCCCACATCAAGAAGATGGCAACAACAAGTGCTGGCATGGATGCGGAGAGAAAGGAACACTCTTACACTGCTGGTGGGAATGTAAACTGGTCCAAACACTATGGAAAGCTGTGTGGAGGACCCTCAAATTAATGAAAATGGATCGACCATTTGACCCAGCAATCGCTCTCTTGGGAATCTACCCAAAGGAGACCTCAATGTGGTTACAAAGGGACACGTGCTCGGATGTTTACTGCAGCACAATTTATAATTGCAAGGTCATGCATGCAACCTAAATGCCCCCAAACAGATGACTGGATGAAAAAAAATGTGATATATATATATATATATATATATATATATATATATATATATATATGTGTGTGTGTGTGTGTGTGTGTGTGATGGAATATTGCTCATCAATTAAAAATGACAAATTGGACGATTTTATAACAACATGGATGTACTTAGAAGAAATCATACTAGCAGAAACAAGTCAAAAAGAAAAAGACAGAAACCAAATGGCTTTACTAATATATGGGCTATAGTGACAAAATAAACAAAAGTCTTGAGGAAAAGTCAAAACAAGCTAAGCACCAAACCGAAGTGCACGACTTTGAGCAGGAGGGAAAGGTGGGAGGGAATGGAGGGGAAGGTGGGGAGGGGAGTAAATCCCTGGGATTACAATGTTGTGAAATTTATAAATAAATAAAAACAATTTAAAAAAAAAGACTGGTTCTCCTACAGCCCTGGGAGCTGGAAATACAAGGCTGTGCTCTGTGAAGACTTTGGAAAAGTGTTCTCCCGGTCTCAGTGCTCCCAATGGCCCTTGCAGCCAGTGCTCAGAGCCCTCTAATGTACAGTTCTCCATCTTGTGACCTTTGTCACATGACCTTTGCTCCTTCTTTGTGCCCAAGTCGCTCCCCTTTCCTTCCTTTCCTCTCCCCTCCTCTTCCTTCCCTCCCCCCACTTTTCTTCCCTTTCAAATTTCCCTCTTCTTCTAAGGATGTTGCCATGGCCTCATGAACCAGCGTGACCACATCATACACTTGATAGAGTCACAAAGTCTCTCTTACCAAATAAGGTCACCTTCACACAGTGGCTGGGACTGGAGCAGAGCTTCTGGGAGAATTTAACCCACAGCACATGTTTTTGCTTCTAAGATACTCGGAACCAGGAGTAACACGGGCAAAATTCATTGCACTTTGCAAAACGAATCTCCTCTGTTTAGTAACTTTGTCAAGTGGGTTGGGAAAAGCCCTTATTCCCATTTTACAGTTGGGAAAATCGAGTTGCAAAACATTTTAATGGGTAGCAAAGATTCCACATGCAGCTGTTGAGGATAGGAAAGGATAAGGATAAGGTGGCGGTGGGAGCAGACAGGAGATTAAGTGAGCAACAGAACTGGTAACAGAAATGAGAGCAGCCACACCCACCGGTGTTCCGGTTCCTTGGTCTATTACATTAGGGAAGAAAGATGGGCGCTCTTCTTTCCAAGTCAAGATAAAGAGCTCCGGCCTAGATCCCAGTGGGCCAAAGGGATGGTGTCCATCTCCTGTTGACAGGCCGTGTGAAAAGCACTGGACGTGGAGATGACCCATTCTTTAGGCTTTGCCCTCAGGCTAATTTCTTTTTCGGCACTTTTTGCTGAGTCATTGCTCGGAATGGTGCTTCTGCCCCCTGAGACCGAGTGGCCGCCAGCACTGCTCCGGCTCGGACGCTGCTGGACTGATCTTCCAGGCATCCCTCAACCGTCTTCATGCTACTCAGCCCCGCCCAGACTGTGCTGTGACTGCCCGGGGTTATGAACTTCAGCATCCCAGGAAGAAAGGGTCAGCTCTGGCTCAGCGTCCTGCTGTGGGGGAAGCTCCTTCAGCATCCGTAGGACTTCTGGTCACGAGGCGGGGTTCCCTCTGCTGGAAGCACCTCAGGATCGTGCCTGTCGGGTCTTGCTCTGTGTTGTCTGGGTTGGTGGAGGTGACGGTGGACTCCGCAAAGAGGCAGTGATGGATGCTGGCTGGGCAGGGCATGGACACTGGCTGGGCAGGGTAGGGCGGTGACCTGGTTGTGCCTTTTCCTTGTCTTCTTAGACTGTCAGAAACAACTGAAAGTTTGCTACAGGGTGGGCACTGTGCAGAACCTGGTGCTGTGACTGTTTATCTGATTCTTGCCCCAGCCTGGCAAGGCTATATTGGGTGCTGTGGGTATTTTACTAGCCGCAGCCAGGGAGAGGGCTGAGTGCAGCCTGGGGAGAAGGCAGGATTCATACCTGCTATCTAAACTCACAGCTCACTTCCCATGGTAGGGCTGTGCTCACTGCTGCCAAGGATGGGACAAAGTGAGTGTCCTAGTGGGTCCTGTTATGTTATGTTATGCTGGGAGGGATGGTGGATGGCCTGAAGCTCATGCCCTATTAAATAGAAGGGGCTGGCTGTCATGGGATGCCTGGTGGCCTGGGAAGTGGGTTATGAAAGAAAGTGTCAATGGGAATTGGAAAAGACATTCACCCTCTGTCCACTATTCCCAAGAGCCAAGCCAGGAAGCAACAAGTATCCCATGGCAGACGAGTGGCTAAAGAAGATGAGTCTATACCCAGTGGAATATTATTCAGTCACCAAAAAGGTTAACATCATGCCATTTGCTGCAATGTGGGTAGAACTTGAGGGGATGATACCAAAATAATGCAGAAGAAGAAAGATAAATACCTGATGATTTCACTTATTGGTGGCCTATAAAGGGAAAAGAAATGAACAAACAAGACAAAACAAAAAAAATCAACTCTTAGACTGACAACAGAAGGGTGGAGACTTGGAGGGGAAAGAACAGGAGGGTGGAGTGGGTGGTGACAGGCACTGGACATTGGGTGGTGGGTGTGGGTGTTATAGGTAGTTGTTGACATGGGAAACTGCACAGCTGAGCCCTATATAGTGCTGCAAAAGAAAGTTATTTCACTGGTCCATTAGAGCGCAGGTGATGACAATACCTGGGTAAGCCCCCCAAAGCCTGGAGAGCCCAAGCAGGGGGATGTGTGAGGTTTTAGCCCCATCCACCAGGGGATGGTTGTTGATTGCTGCACGGGGCAGCTATCTGCAACCTGATTGACTGGGGCATGTTTCCCCAGCCCCCACCCAGGAAGGGTTTGGGAGGGTGCATGTCCAGCCATCTGGGCTCCAACCTCATGCAGGGAGGTACTGGCATGTGGGCAGGTAGGGGTGGGGAGATGCCCCTTCTATTTCATTCTCACTCCAGTCAATCTTCAGGAGGAGGAAGAACATACATAATACAAATCCATCATAGAATGGGTGAGGGACTAGGTGAAAATCCAGCCCACAAGCGTAGGCTGGGCAAAGCAGATGGATAATCGAGAGAACCAGTGCATGCGAGACAGGAGAAACAACTATGGAAACACGATGTCATGAAGTATGTGCTCACCGGGCCTAGAAGACCCAAGACTTCATTTCAGAGATGCTATCTAGAAGAGCAAGGTGCCCCTCCCCCACACCACGGGAGAGGAGAGGAAGGCCAAAGACAGGGGGCATCAGACCCACAGCAAAGCTGCAAACTGAGGCACAAGAGATTATCTACAATGGTCATTCACAGATGCCTCTATCCACAGAGAAACTTCTTCACTGGCAGAGGGTGAGATCCCCCTTAAATCTGACACCAGAACCATAAGGTAAAGCAGCAAAATAATAGAGATGTGATTGGAGAAGATGGTCTCCAATGAGAATGCATGGACAGACCACAAATAAATCTAGACTTGTCGCCCAACACAAACTAAAGACTGAAAACCTACCAGTAAGATTCGACTGGTTCCAACAACACAGCCCCTCATCCAGTGAAAGAACACTGACACAAGAAAGAAAAAGACTAATGGACTCAACACAGAATAGTAAACAACAAAGAGCAGAGTTCAAGAGAATGGAGGGGGCACAAGAGGGAGAAGGGAGGGGAGGTACCCCCAAAACCATTTACTGTGGTTGTGATTTAAAGAATAAAATTAAACTAAAAAAAAAAAAAAAAAAAAAGACAGTTATTTCAGTAAAGCAAATAGAGTGGAGTTCAAAGCTGCTCTTGGAGGCGAGGAGCTGAGGCCTGAGTGAACATTCTGGGCTTTGCAGCCTCATAGTTTCTGTCACACTGTAAGAAGAGACTTGCACTCTACAGCTACCTCCCCCCACACACTCAGTCACCCCTGGGAGCTGCATATACATCCGCAAGTGATTGTTCCAATAAAACTTTATTGACACTAAACTGAACTTTGTATGTGTCATGAATACTACTTTTGGCCTGTTAGCATTAAAAAAATCCAAAAAAATCACCCTTAGCTTGCAGGCTGGTAGCAGGTTGGCTTTGGGGGCCTGGGGCTCATGGTTTTCAGATCCCTGGTATAGACCCAGGCTGGGGCTTGCATGCTGAAACATGCTAGTCTTTGTTTAATGGTGGGGGAGGGAGGGGTACACGGGCTGCTGATGCAAAGAATGTGATCGGGGTGAAATTTTCCATCCCAACAGTGACAGGAGAGCAAGGGTGCTAAGGAGGCTGAGTTTCTAAGGAGAGCACATTGTATTCAGTGAACCCCTAAAGATCTGTGTTCCGAGACTGTCCCATGAGCATAAGAGGGAAGAGGCCTGGAGGTGGCCCTTTGGCCAGGTACTGACAAACACCTCTCAGACTCCTGCCAGATCAGGACCCCAGGCAGCCATGCCTGGCGAAGACAGATTGGGGCAGTGCTTGGGCCAAGACTGGGAACACCTCTTCTCACCATGAGGTCTCAGAAGAGGCCCACGAGGTTGGTGGAGCCTGGGGAGGCAGCGGCTGGGGTGCTGAGCCCCATCTCAGGCTCCTGGAGTTGAGAAGGAAGGTGTTGGTGGTACCAGCGGCTGCTGGGAAGCTGGGGAGACTGCCCCACCGAGGCTTGGGCACCATTCTGTGTGACACTGCGGGCAAGGTAGAGCCAGGCCATCCTCTCATTCCCAGCTCCGCGTACCTCACCGCCTTCTCTGGAGTGGCTCCTGGGGCCTGGGGTGCTGGGGTGACCCCTGGGCGAGAGGTGGAGGAGAAAAGCTGGTTCCAGTCTCTCGTGCCAGCAGCAGCAGCGCCTAATGAGCTGCATGCCCTGGGCGCGTTGCTGAGTCATTCGGAGGGTCTGTTTCCCCTGTGCCATGGGCTGGGGCTCTGTGGCAGAGTCCTCGGGAGGTTCAGATGGGAGGGTGGCAGCAGGCTCGTGCCCAGTCTGTCCTGGTGCCCGGGAGGAGGACGGTGCTGATGTATCTCCCTCAGCCAGGCGCCAGCATCGCTTTTCTTGAAGGTCACTGGGAATCTGGGCCTGGGGGAAAGTCCTTTGCTGCCACATCTTGCTGCTGAATCTCTCCTCCCTCTTGGCTGCCAGGCACCAGGAAGGTCAACTTCATTAATTTTCTCCAGGATGCGAAAGCCTCTTCCTCACCTCGACCTCCCTTGGGCGTCCCTTCCCCGGGCAGACAGGACAGCTCATCAGACTGTGGAGGTGGGACCTGCGCCTGTCTGAACAATTGAGATGCAAAGAGAGGGGGGAAAAGCGAGATTAAATCCAGCAATTAAGTTCTAATTGCGCAATTACTTCACTGGATGGCTTGGTGCCAGGGAGGGAGTCGCACTCCCACAATCGGTGTTTTTGTGCAAATTTGGGCAGGGGGAGCTGAGTGGGAGGGGGCCAGGGAGGTGGCATCTGGGGACAGGGGGACAAAGGTGTTGATCAATGGAGACATCTTGCCAAGGTCTTGATGCCAAGGTTTGGCTGGCAGGGCCATGGGGGAGAGCTGGGGGGCACGGAGCCTTCCTGGAAGACATCAGGAAAACATTGAGCTCTTGGAGTGGATGAGCATCCATGTTGCTGCCCTGAGAAGATCAGGAAGAAAGGAGCTGTTGCTTCAGTCGGTGGGTTCCTTGGGCTGCGTCCCCACCTCTCACGCATTCATTCATGCATGCATCATGCATTCATTCATGCATGCACTCATTCATTCATTCACTGGCTCATCTACTCTTGCACATTTCCCTCGCTAGTTCTTCAGCTCCTCTGGGCTAGCTAAGTCCCACGAGGCATGCTGCTAGGTATCATGAGCAGAAAGAACATGGAAGAGGCTCCTGTCTTCACAGAGAATGGTGAGAAGACAGGTGCAAGGTGACCTGGCATTTTCCAGCACCCTGGTGAGTCTGGGCGATGATGCTTCAGCCTAGAGACTCAACAAGAAAGAATCTGCCCCTCACTCTTCTGGAACTGGAGCAGGATGGCAGTCCAGCCGCTCGGGTCCTGGTGAGACACCTTCCTGGCGCAGATGGTGGCCATCTTGTGATGCCCACGCTTGAGAGAGAGAACTAGAAAGAGAGAAAAGGCTCTGAAGCTTTTCCTCATGAGGACAGACCCCTTCTGAGGGTTCTGGCCCGCAGACCTCGTCTCAGCTGAACCACCTGCCACAGAGCCTGTCTCCAGGTGCCGGCCCATTGCTGGATGGAGCCCCAACACGTGCATTTGGGAGACACACAGCTTAGTCCCTATGATGCTCCTGGGGGCTTTACATGGGTAGTGGCAAAGCTCTGAGCATCGGAGGCTCCTGCTTCCTGTTGCAGATGAGGAGACTGGCACCTAGGAGAGGTCCTAGTGACCCCCCACCAAGGTCTCACAGCAAGTCAGCCCAGGACACCCAGCATGGGGCTGGGATCCAACGAGCTCTGTGCTAAGAGCCTCTGCCCTGTCCATGACCTTGAGCTAGGAAGTGACTTGTATTCTGAAGGGAGGGCCAAGCAGGAGTAGCAAGAACACAGCATCAAGCAGCTGCCCCTCCTCTCCAGGGAGGAGATCCACAGGGACACAGATGACGAAGAGGGCCTGCGTCTGACGCTGCTCCGGGGAGGGCGGCCAGCTGGGCAGCTCTGGCAGGGGCTGGCACCTTGGCGGAGCAGCTGGCATTTCAGCAGCAGGCTGTCCCGGGCGGGCTCCCGCTGAGCCTCTGCCCCATCCCGCCATTGAGCCAACAGCTTGCACCCGGGGGCCTCCAAGGACGAAGAATTGCTCCGGGGTAAATTCCATCTTCTAGGCTGTAGCCAGCACCAAAGCTCCGGAACTCCAGCTACAGAACAAATCAAACACAGGCCTAAAGCCCGCCTGCACTATTCAGAGGAACCTTCCAGACCGGAGCCACGGGAGGGTGTGTGTGTGGGGGGGAAGGAGAACCTCAGTTTCCCATGTGAGCATCTGGCCTCCCCCTGCACCCCCAGCTTTTCTGCTGCTGCTTTGCCTCCAGAGGCGATGGATGTCTTGCTGCGCCCCCCCCCCCCCCCCCCCCCCCCCCCCCCCCC
>PVHY01024860.1:0-19114 GCA_004024945.1 Uropsilus gracilis | reverse complement strand
TGAACTAGTTTACATTGCCACCAGCAGTGTAGTAGTGTTCCCTTCTCTCCACATCCTCGCCAGCAATTTGTGTTGTCTGTTCTTTGGATGTGGGCCATTCTTGCTGGTGTAAGGTGGGAAGGGGGAAGGGAGGGGAGGGAGGGGGGGGCAAACCCTTGAGATTACAAAGTTGTGAAATTTATATATAAAAAAATAAATAAATAAATTAAAAAAAATAAAAAATAAAAATAAATAAATAATACTCAAAAATATTTTAAGTGAATGAAGATTAATAATGAAGATTAACAAGCAAAAATCATTGTACAAAATAAATAGTTTTCATGTAAGAGTTGATCATTTAAAAATGTTTATTACTGGTTACATTAAATAAAGCAATGGCTTACAAAAAAAAAAAAGTTACAGATGCTGATCACTTTTGAGAGAGTTTCTGTCAGAAACCCAGTGTAAATAGCCAGAAATTGTGAAAGAAGTAGTTCACAACACTACTAAAAGCAGTGTACTTTTCCATGAGACAAACGTACTTTCTGAGGAAAATACTTTAAAATACACTTCCCATTTTGTCATAGAATACTTTAAAAATTGTGCATAGTGATCAGAATTTTTTTTGATTGCATATGTGTAATTTTTAACATTGTATTCCCTGAGGTTCTCCCACCACCATTGTCACCCTTGAACCATTCTCCCCCTGATTTTACTCCCCCCTCCCTTGCTCTGTGCTTAGTTCTTCTGACAGTTTGTTGGTTTTAAGTTTTACTTGTTCTTTTGTTTGTTTGCTTTCCCTATGTCCCCCAAATAGGTGGGATCATCCAGAATTTCAATTTTTACTTTCTGCCTTATTTCCACCAGCATGATTCCTTCTAGGTCCATCTGTGTTTCACAGTGGCATCAAATTTGTCTTTTGAATGTGGATATTCCTTTGTATAAATGTAGTGTAACTTTCTGATTCATTCATCTGTTTTGGGGCATTTGGGTTGTCTCCATATTCTGACTATTGTTAAAAGTGGTGCTGTTATGAGTACAGTTGTCTTTTTTAATTAGTATTTTGATGTCCTTTGGGTAGATTCCCAGAAGTGGAATTGCTGGATTGAATGGTAGTTCCATTTTCAATAGAGTGTCCTCCTCACAGCTTTTCATAGTGGCTGCATCAGTTTGCATTCTCACCAGCAGTGTAAGAGTATTCCTTTTTCTCTACATCTATGCCAGCACTTGTTGTTGCCCATGTTTTTGTTTGTTTGTTTTGCAATGGCCCATTCTGCTGGTGTAAAGTGGTATCTCATTGTAGTTTTGATTTGCATTTCTCTGACTGCTAGTGATGTTGAGCATTTTTTCCTAGCCTGTTGGCCATTTGTATTTCCTCTTTGGAGAAGTATCTTTTTAGTTCTGTCCATTTTTTTGACTGGCTTTTTTCTTCAATTTTAAGTTATATGAGTTCTTTGTGGATCTTTGTATCTTATCCTTATCACTTGTATAGAGAACAGAAACTTTTCCCCATTTGGTTGGTTTTCTTTTTGTTTTGATTTTTGTTTCTTTTTTTGTACAGAAGCTTTTAGTTTGATGTTGTCCCAGCTGCTTATATTTTCCTTTTTTTTCGTCTGTAGAGAGGTGTATGTCTTGGAATGTTTTGTCCATATTTCCTCTATGTGTTTTATGGTTTCAGGTCTTCTTCTAAATCTTTTATCCACTTTGAGTAGGCTTTTGTACATTGTGTGAGGGAGTAATCTAGTAGTCCAGTGTTCCCAGAACCGTTTATGAGACTATCCTTGTCCGCTGTTACTTTTTTCTCATTTGTCAAAGATTAACTGACCATATATATGCAGCTTGATTTCTGGGCATTCTGTTCTGTTCCATTGGTCAGTGTGGCTGTGTTCCATTACCATGCCGTCCTAATTTGTACTATGATTTAAAGACTGGGAGTGTAATACCTTCATTCTCTCTCCTTTTAGTCAGGAGAACTTTGACTATTCGAAGTTTTTCATTGTTCCAAATGAATTTTAGTGACTTTTTTTCAAATTATTTGAAGAATGACATTGAGATTTTTATTGGAATTGTGTCGAATCTATAGATCTTTGCTTTTTGTAGAATGGCCATTTTGACAATGTTAATTCTTCCAATCCATTAGCAGGGGATGTCTTTCCATTTCTTTTTGCTTTGTGTTCTTCTGTTTCTTTTAACAGTGTTCATAATTTTCTTTGTAAATAGCCTTTGTTTAGTCCCAGGTATTTAATTTTAGTTGGTTCAGTTGTGAATGGGATATTTTTCTTTAGTCTTCTTTAAAAGACTTTTGTAATTGCCACATTACCCTCCAGAACATTGAGGCACTTCTAACAAGAGAATGAGAGCTGGCAGAGTTGGTTTTCTTTTTTTTAATTTACTTGTTTTTTTCAGATTTTTGTACATCATATTTGTATGGTTGTTGATCCCTTTGGGAGTGCCCCCTTTCCCCCTGATCACCTGCTCTGTTCACTCCAACTCCTCCATTGTGTGTTGGTCCATGTTTAGTCCTTTGGTCTTTTCTTTTTCTGGGTATCTGTCTTCCTGGGACTTGGTAAACCATGCTGCTTAAGATTTCCAGTCTTTGCCTGGGGCAGCCAGCCCAAGCTCAGTTGCAGTCTATCAGTGCTTGCTGCTTGCTCCTTCAAGGACTGTTTGTTTTGTCCGTTGTTTGCTGATACATTTCACTGCTTCATCACTTGAAAAAAAATACATCATCTTAATATTATGAAAATAATTTTGAGCTCTCTGATCACTGAAAGTGTTCTAGTTGGCCCTCAATTCTGTGGATCAGAATTCTTTGAGGGTCGCTGATACATTAAATGCCCCAGTAAAGTGTAAGTTTATATATAATTTAGTCATTACATACTAGAATGTGTTTGTAGGAGCTATTCAACTTTACAGCTGTATGTTACAGCTGGAGAGCAGTTGAGTAATCTAAATGAATGGGAGAGGTTCTGTTCCCTTAATTGTATAGACAGCTAACTTTCTGGAATGTGGCCCTCAGGCCTTCATTTGCCAACCTGTGGTCTAGAATATTTCATCTTGCCATCTTATTTTCATTTAGTGTCAGCCATTATGTGTAGATTTCAGGCAATCAACCTAGCAAACTTAATTACTAACATTGAATTTAGAGTTTCTAGTCTTCATACCTATACAAATAATTTGAACTAACTCAACCTTGTTTGTCCTTTCTAAGATCCATTTCTATATATACTTTCCATGTTTCTGCCAAAATAAGTGAACATTGCACTTCTCTGATTAGAGTTTTAATTTCCTGAGATTTGGGGATTTTTAAAGTGCTTGGGGTCTGCTAGTAATCCTGGCAGTGGTTATTGAAAATAAGGATCAACTAGTTGAGGAGACCTCAAGCAAAGTGACATTAACTTTAGATAAGAGAAATCAGCTGCTACTGACAAGGGAGATTGAGTGGGACTTCAAGGGACAGCTAGGGCATCTGCAAAGCTTTGCCTTATTTTGTCTCGACTCTAGACATTTATAGATGTCAGTTGTTCCACCATGGACTGCTCAGGTTTACCAGTATTCCATTTTGCATTGGCATTATGGTCAAAACAAATCATATTCTTAGATTCCTGTGTCAGGTTTTCCTCCCCACCTTCAGTAATCATATTTGTATTTGTCTGGATTGAATTTGGAAAACAAAACCACTTTTCATTAGGATTAAAGGGTTTAATGTTAGAATTTGCCTGATTTGGTGGGATTATCAAGAAGTTACAGGGTCTAGAAATTTGTAGGTTCAAACTCATCGGAAGTACCAACGCTGATAATCAAGACACTATTGAAGTTCTTTGAATGATGCATTCTGCCAATTATCTGCTGTGATACCAGTGTAGACTTGTTCTCATTGGGAAATTCTTGAAGATTACACATTGCCCACAGGTTTGACCACAGCCACCTCTGGATTATGATAGACTTTCCTCTTAAGCATTCCAAATCTTGTGTGGTTTCTTTTGTTTGCAAACTAGAATCCAGAATCTACTGGGAAGGGGATTCTAGGTAATGCAAATCCCAGTGTTTTTGTCATACAGAGGAAACACTTGAAAATGAATGTGAGCATCTGAATAGAAATGATCCTAATGGGATGACATATAATCTAGCACACCTTCCTGCATTTTACCACATTGTTGTAGAAGCAACATTAAGAGACCACTTTCCTGGAAGAAACATTTGCAACATATAGAGTATTATATCTGTATTTTGATCCAAGTCAGGAAGGAAAAGATCAATAATCTGTTAGGAAATATGCAAAAGACATGGACATATCACAGAAGAAATAGAATAACCAATATGTTAATTCAGCCTACATGGAATTAAGGAAATGTAAAATTAAAGCATTTTTCCTATAAAACAGACTTAGTTATCAATAGTAGTATTTGTGTTGTGGTTCATATATCTCTCTGAATGTCTGTTACACTATCCATATTTCTCCTTCCAGGAAATAGTGAATGTGGATAAGTAAAGCATTTAAATTTTGTAATTTTAATCAGTGAAAAAAAGACTCGTAATATAGTCAGTGATAGAGTTCAAGTGGCAAGATGGTCTTGTTTGTAGACTGTCTAGTTTTTTCTTAATGCAAATTTTCTACTTATCAGAAATATTAAGTATAATAGAACCTATTTCTAGCACACACTAATTTACTAATGGTTAGGGGAACAACTACAGATGTATTGTTTCAAATTCTATGAAATAGTATAAACCTAACCATATTTTATCATAAATACAACCATGTCCTTGAGTTCTGATTTCCAGACCCGTTTGAGGTATTAACATATACAATATATTATAGATACGGTTGTGTTGTATATATTAATGCCTCAACAGGGTTTGGAAATTAGAACTCATTTTTTTTTTAAGGGAGGCAGTCTTTATAATAATTTTGCATTTCTGTGTTATTTTTGAGCTAGCAAGTATTTTTAAATTGTGAGATACTGTGACCTTTTGCTCATACTTTCCCAGTCCCATCTAGAACACTGTGCTCTTTACTCCCCAAAAAAAACCATGCATTAGTGTTAGTTGAACACAACTTACTTTAGCTATTCCTGTTCATTGCTAGGATTAATTACCTAGGCAATCAGAGCCGTTTTGAGTCCTAATGTAAAATAAAACAGTGGTTGCCACAAGACACTCCTCCAGCATGATGATACCAGTCATTCTTCCTAAGTGTTACTCATTTTGTTTTTTGCCCCAGAAGCCTTTTTCCTTGATCCTTAGCATGTAACTTGTGCTACTTAATCATCGAATATGCTCACAAAGGTGTCTGTAGATGTTCCTGAACTTTCTCTTTTGCCTAAAACATTGACTCTACAATAGAGTCAACACTACTTCAGAATGCATGGGGCAGTCCAAAGGTACTTGACACTTAGAAATCACAAGTGCTGCTCATGTGTACACACGTTTGCATTTTGAACCAGTTTCATTCTAACATGACTTCATATCCTATGATGTGCTTACATCTTCCCTTCATATTTTGTTCCTGTGCACCAGTGTTCTGACCAGTGTCTTCACCCATAGTCTTTGGAAAACCTAAACAATGTTCTCTACACAAAACTCTAAAGTGCTTTTATGTTGTACGTATAATTCAAAATGTTTATTGTTAATGGTCCTCTTTACTGTCCTAATCTCTATGTCTTTTATGTCCTAATAATACTATGCTTTCCCTTACCTGCCTGGAACCCAGCTTTTTGTGTTCTTACCATTTCTCTTATTCTGTAAATCTCTTATATGCAAAAGGTATGCTTTAGGCAAACAAAGTAACCTTTAAGCCCTGCCTGTAGTTGATTTGATGCTAAGTACTTTATTATTGGTATATATAAATGCTTATTGTATTTTGGTTCTTCAGAAACTTGAATTTAAGCAATTTGTCAGGTGTCTGTAGTAGTTTTTAATTTGCATACCCCTCTTATCTAGCTGCAAAAGGGAAATAAAATCCTTTGTCTTGTCAGCCTTTCTGGAAATCAAGCAAAGTTCAGAATTTGTTAAGAGATCTTACATTTAAAACTGCGTATTCCTTGTTTTGCCATTTAAAGTCAGTTTAAATATGGGCAACAACTCTAATTTTTATTTGTAGATTTGAGAAAATCAGAATAAGAATGAATAAGAGAATCAACAGTTCTCTATGATTATCAACTGTTTTTAAAAGTGATCATCTTAAAATTGATTAGGACATTACATACTGAATAAATAAAACAAGCAGTTTCAATACTTTCAGTAATTGTAAAATGCATCCTAATTCTAAAATTACCTTTTAAGATGAGTAAGTTTGCATATTTTTTATTGATTATATTATGTAAGTTTAAAACATTAAAATGAGTTAGTTGCTAAAATAGTTCAGGAATATTTACTAAATGGCAACTTTTTTCCCAGTTCTTTTAGCATATTACATTGCCTTTGGATCAAATATGAACTTTTAAAACAATTTTGATGTAAAATATTAGCTTGTAAGTTGGTATGATTAACTTCTAAACCACAAGTTAAAATAATTATTAGCCTGTGTTTGTGCTTTGTTCATTGCCTTATTCTTTTCTGACACTTTGTCAGCAATTCAAGCAGACTTTAAGGGACATTAATATGACATTAGTATGAATGCAGGAGTATGTAGATTTTTTTTGTTAGCCCATTAGTTCAAAGAGAGCTTTGTGTAATTTACTTAGTTATGTTCCATCAAATGAGCCAAATATTATTTAAAAATCTATTTAAAAAACTAAAAGTGTAATCCTTAGGTTTCTTTTACACCTCTTAGTCATCATGCAAACTGAGTTTAAAAAGTTTAAATACCAAAGTTGAAACTTAAAGTTGAACCTCTTGTGAGATATATTAATTTTTTATTGAAAATGATATCACTTGTTGGTAGAGATAGTCCTTTTTAATCTTTTTGTTTTTAACATAAAACTCAACCATATTGGTGTTGGAGTATATAATTTATATTAAACTTTTCCCATTTGTTTACCTTTCTTTGACATAGCTATAAAAAGATGAAGTTCACATAGAATCAAATCATCTTTAGTGGTGTTTAACTACTCCTAGATTTAAAATATACAGCATATCTGATGTTATCTAATTACATATTTGGTATATTTGTGATTACATCTGTAATTGAAAAATAATGCTATATTTAATTTTCAAGTCCTGCCATTGAGTCTACCAGAGAAGATTCTTCAAGCTTAGTTGCTGAATTGCAAGAAAAGCTTCAGGAAGAAAAAGCCAAATTTTTAGAGCAGCTTGAAGAACAAGAGAAACGAAAGAATGAAGAAATGCAAAATGTTCGAACATCTTTGATCGCTGAACAACAGGTATGACCCCTTTCTTTCATTTCAGGTCAAAAGAAAATATGAATTGCCAAATATGATTTTTGTGTCGCCAGTATCTTTTGTTATTTTCCTACATTGCCTTGTTAATATATATTAAATATCTTTTTCATGATAAGGGCATATATAAAATATGATCATTATGTTTAAATAGGCATATGCTTCAAAGTGAAATAGCCTGTAGTAGAAATTGGGAAAAGTGAATTGTGTTTCTGGCTTTTTACCTGCTTATTCTTATATATCATTTAACCTCTTAAACACTGCACATTAATTTTTTTGCACAATGAAAGTGTATATACTACTATGAAGGTGATTTTTGAACTTTATTCTAAACTCTAAAATTTTATTATTATAATTTGCATGATGATCAGTATAAATTTCCTGAAGGTGCCCATACTTACTCGTGATAGACTGATGATGAGGGCAAAGATTTTTGAACATTGCTTAATATTTACTTTTTAATGTTGATCTTTGTTAGAGGTAACATTTATGAGTAAGCAGAGCAATAAATCGCTAAAGAGTAGGATTCTTCATTAGAGACTTACTCTTCACCTAAGGTACTGGCATCAGGAAGAGGATCTAACAGCAGTGGCACAATATTTAATACTGTGCAGGGTCATGTGGAGAATGACTCAAGCTAGGAGCAGTTTTGTGTCATAATAGTAGAAGTCAGGGATAATATTGACCTATATTTAAATCCTGAGGAATATATATGAAACTAGTCTACACTTTATAGTCAATGTGTACAAATGCTATGTTGCTTTTTTATTTAACTAGAACTACATGATTAAATCATGTCTTTTAAGAGCTATACATAGGGGAACAGGAAGAAAATACAGAAGTGTGGATCAAAACCTTAGGAACTTTAAATTTTAATGCTCAGGGAAAAAGGGACAATGAAAAAGCGTAGGAAGGAAAAAACGACTGGCTTATGAAAGCCAAAAAATTAAATGTTTAGAAAGGAAAATGGCCAGTGTTAAATAAGAATTATTAATGAAAAAGTCATCAATAGCGTGTTTTTAAATATCTTATTTTGTAGAATCTTTTATGTGATTTATTCTACATAAAATCTTTTTTCTTTTAGTGTCAGCTTGTTTGTATATTTACTCCCAAATGAGAACATTGTTAATTTCAGATTTTAAAAATATAAAAGAGATGAATTGATTGATTGAAACCACATGTATAAAGTGAACAGCTGTCTAATATAAATTTAGTTCTTAGTGTAAAGCAATTAACATTTGTAAAATGAGATTAGAGTGCTGACTTTTAAAAACTTTGCAACTTTAAATACCTTGGATGTTAACTGGTAGTTAAAGTGGGTTATAACTAGTTCTCCATGGATGACATAGTTAATTGTTTGTTTTTTTAACTAGCTCTTCTTTCTAAATGCTTTTAAGTTGTGTCAAATTTTCTAAAAATTTATTTTAAATTCCAAAACAGCAAAGTTCATGAAAATGTTAATTTTCCCAGTATAAAGTAACTTCATACACATATCATAATGTTTCTTTTAAGGCATCTTCAAATTAACTTAGGAGATCTAGAGTCAGTCATTGTATTTAAGTGTCATTGTAAGTTTTGTAAAAGTTGGGGAGTAATAATTTTATCCATCATAAACAAGAGGTTCACTGACCATGGCCAAATAAAAGGGTAAGTGGTAAAATCAGCTACAAAAAATTCCTGCCTTAATCAAGATTTAGCTGAATACAGAAGGAAGATATCTGAGATCACAGATAGGAAGATTACTTTTAAAATAAAAGTATAGCGGCACTGATAAAGTTGTTAATTATTTACTCTCCCTCAAATTTTAAAATATTAAAGAATGCTTTTCCTCTGATAGTAGATATGTATACATAAATGAGAAAATAAAATTTGTCATCAAGACAATAAGTTGGAACATAGTATGGAGCTCGAAGAGTCATTGTATTCACAGTATAGCATTTTGTATAAAGCTATCAATTATCAATCTTCTTTTCCACATAAAAGTACATGAAGACAATATTTGCAAGTTTATTTTTGTTAGCCATAGCTGTTATTTGCATGCAAATGATTTAATTCTTTATTTCAGACAAATTTTAATACTGTTTTAACAAGAGAGAAAATGAAGAAAGAAAACATAATCAATGATCTTAGTGATAAGTTGAAAAGTACAATGCAACAGCAAGAACGAGATAAAGGTTAGTAATATTTTGTAAAACATTTTTATTTTCTGTAGATGTCTCAAGGCAGGGGAATGCCTTTTGTTTTAATTGATTAATTTTTAACTGAGGTGTTATTGAGACACCATACCAGGTTATGATACCATGGTTCACTCACAACTTACCCATATACCACCATATACTATTATGCTTCCTTCCCTCTTTGTTTTTCCCTTCCCCCACCAACTCTCCTCCTTGGTATTTCAGTTCTGTAGTCAGTTATCAAGGGTTAGTTTTTCAAATTGTCTTTATTGGACAATTGAGTTATTGTATGTTACACATCTAGGACACCATCTATTATTTATCTTTCTCCTTCTGATTTATTACACTTTGCATTTTCCTTTCAAGCTCCATCCATGTTGCTGCAAATGCCATGATTTTATCTATAATATTCCATTATAGGAATATTATTCATCAAAGAAGACAAACTTATGTCATTTGCAACAATATGGATGGAACTAGAAGGAATCATATTAGCAGAGGTAAGCCAGAAAGAAAATGAGAAATGTAGGATGGTCTCACTTACATGAGGGATTTAGGGAAAACAGATAAGAAAAATTTAAAACAAACAGATAAGAAAAATATAAAACTGTTAACAGAACTAAAGCATAGAGCAAGAGTGGAGAGGAGAGTAAAACTGGAGGAGGGCGAGGGTACAAGAGATCAAGATGATTCATGGGCGATAAGGTGATGGGAAAACCTCAGGGTGGACAACGATGGAATATGTGTGTGTGTGTGTGTATATATACATACAATATATATAATATATATGTACAATAATATATTGTATATAATATATACATATACAGTATATGTGTGTGTCACATATATATGCAATCAATAAAAAAGTATTATTCCATTATATATATAGTATGTATGTGTGTATATGTAGTATATATATTACATCTTCTTGGTCCATTCATCTGTGCTGGGCCACTTAGTTATTTTACATAGTTTAAATATAGTAAATAGTGCTTTAATAAATATGGGAGTGTGAGTTTCCTTTTGAATTAGTGTTTTAGAATTTTGGGGCTAAATTGCCAAGAATAACTAGGTCAAATGGCAGTTCCATGTTCAATGTCTTGAGACAGCTCCATAATGTTTTCCATAAGGATTGGACCAGTTGGTATTCCCACCCACCAGTGTGTAGAGGGATTCCCTTTTTTGTACATCCTGTTTAGCACTTGTCTTTTCTGGTCTTTTCAGTATGGGCCATTCTCACAGATGTGAGATGGTATCTTACTGTGATCTTGATTGCATTTCTCTAACAGTAAGTGGTGGTGAACATTTTTTCATGTGCCTGCTGGCCATTTGAATGTCTCCTTTAAAGAGATGTTTGTTTAGTTCTCTTGCCCATTTTTTGTTTGGGTTGTTTTGTTTTTGCAGTTTTAGGAGTTTTTTGTGTATCAAAGATATTAGGCCTTTGTCAAACTATGGTGTACAGCTATTTTTCTCCCATTCAGTGTGATGTATTTTTGTTTTACTTATTCATAGTACAGAAACGAAAAAGTTTGATATAGTCCCAGTGATGATCTATGTTCTATGTTGCTTTCCTTGCTGTTGAAGACAAATCCCTAAAGACTTATGAGTTATTTTGATGATTTTCAATGTTGAAACATCCTTGTGTTCCTGATATGAATTCTGCTTGGTCACAGTGCATTTTAGTGCATTGTTAGATTTGATTAACTAGGATTTATTTGGGACTTTTGTGTCTGTGTTTATTAGAGATTTTAACCCGTAATTTTCTTTTCTTGAGTAACATTTTTAATTCTTTTTTAAAATTAAGCAAGTTAATGAATTATTTTGTAATAATTGTTTCAATTTGGGATATGGTTTTCAGATTTGATAGAGTCCCTATCTGAAGATCGAGCTCGTTTGCTTGAGGAGAAGAAAAAGCTTGAAGAAGAAGTCAATAAGTTGCGTAGTAGTAGTTTTGTTACTCCACCATACGTAACTGCAGCCCCAGAACTTTATGGCGCATGTGCACCTGAACTCCCAGGTGAAACTGAGAAATCAGCTGTGGGAACACCAGATGAAGGCAGAGTAGACTCAGCGATGGAGACAAGCATGATGTCTGTGCAGTAAGTATATCTAGCATCAGCTGTCTTTAATGTGGAGTTTATGATACATTTCTGCAAACTGAAAGCTCTGAATTTAGAAAATATGTTTGCTGATGGTTATACACAACCCCTGTATTTGAAAATTGTGCCGTTTCATGCTTTAAACTGTAACTATGAAAAACACCTTATTATTACTGATTGTTATTGCCTGTATGAATTACCTTGTAATTTTATACTGTATTGTGTATCACACGTTTCATAGACTACAAGGATAAAGACCTTTGCAATAACATCGAGCTGGTCTTATTTATATTTATATTTATTTATTTAACTTTGTGATCCATTACAGAGGAGGACCAACTTTTATCATAAAATATACTCATTTTGGTAAGGGTGTGTTGTGTTTGGGGATGTCAGAAGAAGTTTTTGAAAAGTAGAATGGATTTAAGTTTTTGTCAAGAAAATAGAGAAGTAAAACTTTTTACTTATATCTCGGCTGCTTAAGAATGTATGTTAAAAAGTAAAATATAACATAGTTTGAAAACAAAAAAGAAAAAAAGTCCCGTGGAGCAAACGCAGGCCAACAGCTTCCAGGGAAAAGAGTTGGAGTGACCAGAGGAGGGAAGGAAGGGAATGGGGGAAGGAGTATGGTGGGGATTAAGGGGTACAGTACAACCATTCAAACATGACCGATGTTGTACGATAATTAACAAAATAAAAATATTTTTTAGAAATCGGGTGATAAAATCCTTAAACTGTCTAAAAACATTGATATTAAATGCTGATGAAACAATGCTGAAATTTTTTTTGTTGCAAAAAAAAAGAAGAAATAAAAAATAGAACAAAAAGTGTAATTTAGAAAGGCAAAGCGTAAACATGTAGAGAAAGCATTGTAATTAATTAGACAGCATAAAATAACAAATAAATGCAGATATCTGTTAAAAGTAAATCAGCTTTCACAACAAAACCTTGGAGTGGAAAATACATCTTAATACACATTATGCATTGCAGAGAAACAGCTAGAGAGAAATGGTAAAGTTTACTGCTCTTAGAAAAAAAGTGTGTAAAGCAATAGGAAAAATAATGCATAAAACAGTCTTGAGTTTTTGAACGCTAAAGAGGAGAATATCAAATACAGAGAGGGCACAGTTTAGCAAAAGCAGTTAAATCACAACAGACTAGTAATTGTGAAAACCTTTTCAACCTCCTAAAGGTACCTCTGAAAATCCAGAACTTAATCATACTCAGTTATGAAGAACTAAATGCTTTCCTTCTAAAATCAAGAAAAAAGAAAATGGTCCGTCTTGTTACTGGTTCCGAGCATTGTGCTTGAGATTCTAGGAAGGGTATTTAAGCCAGAAAAAGATTGTAAAGGCATCTAAATCAAAAAGAAATTAAACTATTTGCATATATAGTATAATCTTTATAAGAAACCCAACAGACTTTATTAAAATTATCTTAGAATTTATGAACTAGTAAGGTTACACAATAGAAAATGCATCTTTTAAAAGTATCTTTGTAGCAATGGACTGTCCAAAATTTAATTTAAAAATATTCCATTTATGATAGCGTCACAAAATCAAAAATACTTAGAATAATTGTAACAAAATAATAATTTCACTCTTATGTGGGATATATGGAAACCAAGCAAATGAATGAACTAAATGAAAAATAAAAATGAAAAACCTTCAGTCTATAATACTAATTGGTGATTTACCATATGGGAAAGAGGTTGGGAGGGTAGATATATTAGGCAATATGTATCAGTTGTATGGTGAAGGGCAGAACTGGACTTTAGTGGTAAGTGTGATTTAGCATATATATAGATGTTATTTTTAATAATACACACTTGAAATGTAATGTTAATAAAATTTTTAATAAAGGAAAATTGAGAAATTTTAAAAATAGTTTAACACTTTATACTGAAGGTTATGAAACATCATTGAATGAAATTAGACCAAGAAAAACATCCAGTGTTCACTGATTTGAAGCCTTTTTCTTGTTAAGAAGACTTAACTTTCCAAATTTTTGTGCATATTGAGTGCAGTTTCTTTTGAAAAGTACCTTTTTGGCAGAAATGAGTAAATTAAATAGTGAAGTTGGAAAACACATACTTATTTCAGAAATTAATACATACCTTTTGTGATCAGGCAACCTGGTACTACCCTGATATTTATCCTGATGTTGAAATAGAGTCCAGAAATATATTCTCACATTTATAGTCAGTTGCATTATGATGGTTACTATGACTGATCAAAGGGAGAAATGGCAGTCTCTTTACCAAATGATGCTGTGAAAGCTGGGAAGGTACAAAAAGGATGAAATTATTTCTTTCCTTCTGCATATGCATAAAGTAATTTAAACTGAATCATAGACTAAAGTGTAAAATGTAAAATGTGATGTTTTTATACAAGTAAAACTTTATGATTTTACATTTGGAAAGCATTTTCTTAGATTGATTAACATTTCAAAGAAGATGCAATGTCTGCCTTCAGTCAAGTGGCTAAAGATATTATTGGGGAATTATGCCTGCATAATATTATAAAATCTTGTGTTACAGCTAATATACAATAAAATGTGTCACTACTATAAACAACTATATCCCAGCAACTTGACAACTCCATTAAAATGATAGAGTCCTAGAAATATACAACCCATCAAAAGTGAGCTTGAAGAAATAGAAAATCTGAACAGACCAATTACTAGTGTTGGGGCACAAAAGAATTTATTCTGTGTACCTGATTCTGCTAAACTAGCAAATAATCAGACAAGCAATGAATAGATTGATATGAGAAAAAAACCAAATATGAGAAAAAGACCAAAAAATGTTCAATATTAATATGAACTGAGTTGCTTGCCTGTGTGAATTCAGGTGTTATGTTAAATGGCATTAGTATCACAGAAATTTGAATGGGGAGAAAGGAAGATCAATTAGGGAGATTGCCAAGAGGGCACAATAGAAAAAAGGCTAGAGGAGTTAGATTCTAGGTGCATGTTTCTACGAAAGAAGTTTGCACATAATTATCTTTTTAGAAAGCAGCCTCACCCAGGCTTCAGAGCCCTTTGGACAAAATCAGCATTTTGCCAAAGATGCATTTTGTGGTGTCAATTTTTTGCTCCCCTATACTACTAAGTAGATTGAGTCAGTAATCAGATGGCTTCATTGGGAATTCTAATAAACACTTAACAAATAGCAACTCTTCTCAAATGCTTTGAAAAAAATAAACAAAAGTGGGAGACAGTCCTGAACAAACCAGTGTCCCTGATAATCAAAGATGGAGATATTCCAATATATATATATATATATATATTTTTTTTTTTTTTTTTTAGACTAGGTCTTGCTATTTTTGCCTGTGGAACCACAGGCTCTCGTTGCCCGGGGTACCACGGACTCAAGCAATCCCCAGCCTCAGCGTCCCAGGTAGCTGGGATGACAGGCACGCACCACCACGCCCAGCTGTATTTTTTGGAGCTAGGTCTCGCTAGGGGCCCCAGGCTGGACTCGAACCCCGATCCCTAGCCCTGGCCGCTTCATAGGCTGAAGCTTACAAGCACGAGCCACCATGCCCGGCCTCCAAAATATATTTGTAAGACAAATTCTGTAATGTATTAAAAGAATCTTAGACTATGATCAAGTGGTATTTATGCAAGGATGGTTAGCATCTCTAAATTAAATGGCACCATATGCCAACTTGACAAAATGAAGTAAAATTTAATCACCTCAATAAAGCAGAAAAAAGATTTCATGATAAAAATTCTGAAAAAAGTGGGTGTAGTGGGAACATATCTCAACATAATAAAGGCCATGTTTGAGGAACCCCTGTTCAATGTCTTACTCAACAATGAAAAGATGAAAACTTCTGAGAGGACAGAGTGCCTGTGCCACTTCTAGTAACATAGTGTACTTAAGTACAGCCAGAACAGTTAGAACAAATAACAGTGAAATCAAAAAGAATGAAGTGAAATTATTTGACTTCTTTCTTACATCATTGTTCATTTTTTGTACAATATTTGATTTCTTCCTCAGGTGTAGTCTTTGTGTATCTCCCACCACCACATCACCCATGCATGAAGCATCACCATAGTACCGTCTGTTTTTCCCTTTCCTCTTTTGCCCCATTTCCTTCCCCCATACCTTCTTTATGCCCCAAACCAATAGTATGTCTCAAGTTTTGTTTTGTTTTTTTTTTTTTTGTTTGTTTGTTTGTTTTGTTTTTTGAGACTAGGTCTTGCTATTTTTGCCCATGGAACTACAGGCTCTCATTGCCCGGGGTACCACAGACTCAAGCAATCCCCAGCCTCAGCTTCCCAGGTAGCTGGGATTACAGGCGCGCGCCACCACGCCCAGCTATTTTTTTTGGAACTAGGTCTCGCTACGGGCCCCAGGCGGGACTCGAACCGTGATCCCTAGCCCCGGCCGCTTCATAGGCTGAAGCTTACAAGCACGAGCCACTGTATGTCTCAAGTTTTGTCTTTTTTCTGTTCTTTTATTTCCTTTCACTCCTCCTATAAGTGAAATTAAGTGTGACTTTTCTTTTTCCTTCTAACTTCACTGAACATATCCCTTCCAGCTCCATCCATGTTGCTGAAAATGGCATGATTATATCTTTGATTGCTGAGTAGAATTCTGTTGTATATACATAAAATCAGTATGCAAAATAAGTTGTTTCTATGCACCAACAATGAAATGTCATAAGGAACATTTTTTTAAATCCTAGTTAGTTGCATCAAAAAGAACAAAATGTTTACAAATATTGACCAAGGGTGTGAAAGCAAATACATTGAAAACTTAAGACACTGATAAAAGAAATCGAAGACACAAATACATGAAAAAATATTCTATGTTCTTGGATTAGAATAATTAATTTTAGAAGTTCATCGTACCCAAAGCAGTAAATTCAGTGCAATCACTATCAAAATCCTAGTGGCATTTTTTTAACAGATATAAAACAAAACCCTAAGTTTGTGTAGGACAATGAAAGATCCCAAATAGCCAAAATAGTACTGCATGAGAAAAAGAAAACTGGAAGAATAACACCAGTTGATTTTAAGATATTAACCAAAACAGTGTTATTGAAATAAAAACAGAAACCTGGAACAGTGGAACAGAATTGAGATCTCAGGAATAAACCTGTGCGTATATACTCAAATTTTTTTTTTTTGCTAGGAAGGAGTCAAGAGTATCTAATGGGGGAAGGATAATCTCTTCCATAAATGGTGTCTGGAAACTGGAAAACAACATGCAAATTGATACTATTGTCCTATTTTAAGTATACCCAAAAATCAACTCAAAAAGAATGAAAAACACAAGACATGAAACAAACTCTAAAACTATAGAGGAAAGCACAAGCTGTAAGTTTCCTGACATCAGTCTTGGCAATGATTTTTTTTTTCATTTCTACAACAAACACAAACATAAGTGGGACTCCATCAAACAAAATTCCCTACACAGCAAAGTCCTTACACATCAATAAAAAATAAAAATGTCCAGCCTACTAAATGAAAGAAAGTATTTGCACATCATATATCTGACAGTTAATAATATAAAGAAGATGCACAATTCAGTATTAACTGAGCAGAGGAACTCTACATTTCTAGATAATACATACAAGTGGCTCTGCACTGCTAATCCTTAGGAAATGGAAATCAAAACCATGGTGAAATATTAGTCACCTCACATTTGCCGTCTTAATCAAAAACGCAAGAGGATAAATGATGGCAGGGATGAGGATAAAAGGAAATGCTTGTACCACTGTTGGGACTATACACAGATAAAATCACAATGGAAAACTATGGAGGCTCCTCTAGGAGTTAAAAACAGAACAATGTAATTCAGTGACCCCATCTTAGGGATCTCATCATTGGAATTGAAACCATTTTCTTTTGTTATTGTTAACTATTTTTATTGTTGTTATTTGAAGGGAAAAAATATTTTTCTTAAATTGCTGTAATCCACATTGTTCTCCCACCACTGTATTACCATGGCCCATCACTGTGTCCGTGTTCCATCTTTTGTCTTCCCCTCCCCTCCCTTTCTTAAAGGGGTAGTTATATTCCCCTAGTCATTGCAACATTATAATAACCATGATAAGGGAACATCCTAAGAAATGGTGAAAAATATGTATATATAATGAATTATTATTCAGTCATGTGAAAGAATTCCTGTCCTTTGCCACAACATAGATAAAATTAGAGAACAGATATTGAATAAACCTGCAGATATTTTGTATGTGTAGTCTAAAATAAAAGTTAAACTAGAAACAATGGAAAGTAATTGCCAAAGACTGGGAGAAATAGGGAGTTTGTTAAAAGTCTACAAACTTAGTTAGAATATGAATAAGATCTGAGAATCTGTTGTATAACATAGTGACTATAGTGGTAACACTACTGTATAATAAAAATTTGGCTTAAATATGCTAATCCAGAAATATAGTAAATATGTGAAGTGATGAATGTGTATAATCAAACTCAATATTAGAGACTTCACAAAGTATATCAAGCCACATGTAAACTTTAAATTTTGTCTTTTATACCTTAATAAAATATTATATCATTATATCAGCATTATGCATGCTGATATACATGTTAATATAATGTATGATACATGTTCATAAGTCTGCACACTTTATCTTTTCTAATCAATTTCTAGGGATTTTAATATAATGGGTGAATTCACATAATTTAGTGATTATCAGCACATTGCAGCCTCTTAGTAATAATTTTGAACCCTTTCTGGTTTATTATTTTTTATCAACTGGATCTTTGAATTGTATAGCTTACTCAGGAATATGTGACATTTTTGTTTTGCTTTTAGTTTTAGTCTTGAAGTCATTATGATAAAGTATTCAAGAAGTGCTATTGTATTGTTAATATAGAGCATCACCCACAGGTGGGAAGAAAAATGTTTCTTATTCCCTGGAGGGGAAAAATAGAATCAGGACCTCTAGTATACAGAATATACATTCTTGAAAAAAGATTGCTTTTCAGGTTTTGGCATAAGCTCTAAAATCATTTTAAAGTAAAGTAGCATTTACATTTCTTGAAGAATGTAATGTCCAGAATTTTAAAGGCTTATAATAATTTATTTTATCATAGAGAAAATATCCATATGCTCTCTGAAGAAAAACAGAGGATAAAGCTGCTAGAACGAGTAAGTAAATTTTCTTGAAATATAGTATTTATTAGGGTCAATTCAAGGTATGCATTTAAATGAAACTTGGGCTAAAAACACACTCTAGTTTGTAAATTGAATCTTTTATTGGTTATTTTTGTGGTTAATGTTTTGAGAACTTGTCATTTTTTGATCCAAGTGGTTTAACAATGAGCACTCATTTTTCATGCCCTCCCAGTGAATAAAATCTATATCAGAAAAAGCAGTTGGTAGTTCTTATAAAATGTTTGCTTCTGTTAATATAGGCATCTTTTTTCCTTAATAATCCTGCTGCTTTTAAAAGGCAGCTTCTTCCCTGCCTATAAACTGCCATTTGTGCCTATGCAAATGTCCCTTTCTTTTTTTCTCTTTTTTTTTTTTTTTTTTTTTTTT
>PVHY01024859.1:0-13571 GCA_004024945.1 Uropsilus gracilis | reverse complement strand
TATGCAGCAGGCTGCCACTGAGCCTTCCCCTGCCCCACTGGCCAGCTGAGAGTGCTTAGGCCCCATTCTTGTCTGCAGTAGTACAGGCAGGACTGAGACGAGTGGAACCCCTGCCCACAGCCCTGGCTTTGATGCCGCCCCTGCGTGGGGCTGTTGGGCCAATTTTCTGATCCCTGAACAGCTTTGATTGGTCCACAAGTCCCAGAGTGGGGATGGGTGCTGTGCCCTCACTACACCCTGGACAGCTGGACAGTCACTGTGCAGCCCCATGGGTGGTGGCCCCACGGATGTCTCTTTGGCACCCACCCCAGTCTTGCTACTTGGCACCTAGTAGCAAATGATATGATTGACATGATGTAACTAGTGACATGATTGCAGTGGGAGCACCAACTGGACAGACTGAGATGACTGACTCAGAAGTGTCCAGTACCTCCAAAGGGAGGCTTGTGTGAAGGACCCTCTCCAGGGGGCAGGGAATTAGCAAACCCCTACTTGCTCCCTCCAGAAGAGGGGTGCCCTACAGGCAGCAGCAGAGTGGAGTGTGGTGTGGAGAGAGGCCCGGCCCGAGCGGCTTCGCATCTCAAATCGTCCAGTCTCAGCTCCAGTCCGCCTGCGCCCTGACACTCATCCTCTGTCTGCCCACCCACCTGCGGGTAGGGGTAAGCTGCTGGTCCTGGCCTGCCTGCCCTCGTGCCCCAGAGGATGCTAAATGCCTGCCCAGGCTTCCTGTTTGACTTGCCCAGCCAGCAAGAGATTCCTGGGCAGCTGCTTGTATCAGCAAACACCCCCCCCCACCCCCCGCTTCCAAGCAGTGGTGGCTTTCGGTTTCCCTTTGGGTCTGGAAGCTGTTTCTGAATTGTGGCCCTCAGGGGCGGGGCCATGGTCTCTGCTGTGTTCTGGGATCTCGCTGGGTTTCCATGTGAGGGCCCCGGACCCCAGTGTTGTCCGGTTTCATCAACTTGGAGCTGGCGGGGTGTTCGTCCCTCTGGTCATGGGGGCTCCCAGTGTTCTGGGCACTGAATCTGGGCCTCCTTGGAGCGCCTCCCTCGGGCTTAAAGTCCTTCTTCTCTCCTTTGCCTCTGCCTGCAGCATGTTCTCCCCTCTGCCCTCTGCCTTGACACTTGATCTTTGCTCCCTGACTGAAAGGTCAGTTGGAAGGCACTGGGAAGTCTCCACCGTGAGAGGATTAAAGACACTAAATGACTTCCCTAGGACATCACCCAGCCCAACGTCGCCCTCCAGCTATAACTGAAACTGCGGTCAGCCTCGCCCACCTCGGCCACCCAATGACCTTGCCCGCCACAGCAGTAGAGAAAAGCAAACTGGATCCTCATACCTAAACCCTTCCCCTATGTCCCTGCCCCTATAAAAGCAGCCACCCCCTCAACATCAGTGTGACGTCACCGACCCCTAGAGTCAGTGGACCTCTCCGGGGGGGTGCAGGAATAAAGACTTTTTTAAAAATTTTACTCGGCCTGGCTTCTGTGCCCTCACATTCTTTCACTGACCTTAGCCAATACTGAACCCTGAATTTGCCTCTCATTTCTCCTCCTGGCCGATTGCCCGGCCTATCTGATGGGTGTTCACTTGGCTTTGCGGTTTACCTGAGCATTGGTTCACGTTATAATATATGCGTAGACCTGGGAGGGGCCAAAGGGAAAACAAGACAATTAAAGTTAGCCGGAAGCTGGGTACCCTGGCAGCAGCACGGAAACCGCCTGGAAGGAGGAAGGATGGCTTCGGTGAGTCCGCGGAAACCTTCTATTTACCAGTCGCCTCTCAGTTAGTGGTGATGACCTGGGTTTTCCTGGTTGGTCTGCTGGGCCCTGAGGGTCCCGCTTTTGGGAGTGTGGGGCAGGGGCCGGTCAGGAGGGACAGGAATGGTGGGCTCCAGGAGAGCCCCTTTCCTGGTCCAGGGCCACCACCTTCCGGGGTGGGTGGGGCAGCTGGGACAGGCGGTGGAGGGGGCTGTCAGGAAGATCCCCTGTCCCAGCCCTTCTACTCCCCGCCCCCCTACCCCCCCATTTCCTTCGATCCCATTATCTCCCTTCCACCTGAGCCTTCTTCCTCCTGACCAGTAATAGCCACATCTTCAAACTGTCTTGTACACCCAGACACCTGGGGAGGCCTCTTCCATCTTTAATCATCCTGGGCAGCAGGGTACTTGTTCCTGCTTGTCAGGTCCTGGAGTGTGGCTGCCCCAGAAGCAGAGGGAAGGCCTTTACTTAAAACTACAAAACAAGCCAGGCTTGGTGGCGCATGCCTGTAATCCAAGCGCTGGGAGGCAAAAGGCCTGGGATTGCTTGAGTTCGCAGGTTCATGACTATCCTGGGCAACATAGTGAGATCTGGTCTTGAAAAAGCAGCCGGGAGCGGTGGTGGGTGTCCATAATCCCAGCTACCTGGGAGGCTGAGGCTGGGGATCACTTGAATTCGCGAGATCAGGACTACCCCAGGCAACATAGAGAGACCTAGTCTCAAAAAAAAAGAAAACCCCCCCCAAAAAACAAAAAAGAAAACCCAACAAAACAAAACCAAAAAATTCAAACCGGTAATTTCTTTAATTCCACAAATATCATGTGAACTCGTTTTCCTTGTTGGATTGCAAACTAAAAACCAAAACCAACATGGAAATTATTCCCACTATGTCTCCTCCCACCCCAGGAAGTTCTCTGCCCTGTCAGTTGGTGTAGGCCCGTCCAAGTATTTTTCTGTGTATTTGCTTATAGATCTGCTCTTTTCTAAGTATTGTTTTGTTGTGTTTTCTAATTTGGTTCCCTGAGAACAGTTCACCTGGGAAATGCTTGGATCTTTTATTGACCAGTTTTTGTAGTCATATGGCGATTCTTTTGCATCTTCCAAAGTGACTAATGAAATAATAAAAAAATACCCATCATGGATAGATGGATTCTTTTGTTTTTTGAGACCAGGTCTCGCTATGTTTGCCTGTGGAACCGCAGGCTTATGTTGCCCGGGATACCACAGACTCAAGCCATCCCCAGCCTCAGCCTCCCAGGTAGCTGGGATTACAGGTGCGTGCCACCATGTCAAGCTATTTATTTTTGGAACTAGGTCTCGCTACATGTCCCCAGTGGGACTTGAACCGCGATACCTGGTCCTGGCCGCGGCTTCCTAGGCTGCTGCTTACAGGCATGCGCTACCATGCCTGGCCAGCAGATGGATTCTATTTGGTGTATTTCGATCTATGTGTAGTTAATGATTCTTCCTGGTGTCCAAATTGTCCCCTTGTTGGTCAAGTCGACCCTTGACTCCTGTGGCAAAGGCTTTCCTCTCAACCACATCTCCCCACCAGACTCCCAGCCCCTGGCTTCCCACACTCCCAGCCCGTCAGCCTCCTGGCTGGGCTGATTCAGAGAAGGTGGGTACAGGGTGGTCTCAGAATGCTCCTGAAACAGGAGAGCTGTGGCCAGGGCCTTGCTTTTGTTTTGAGTGTGTTACAGGGCAACGTACTTCCTGCCCACGCTAATTGCAAGCTGAGGCTTCAGTCTCGGTGCTTACTCAGGTGAGCATCTTTGGCAGGTTACCTGATCTTCCTGAGACTCAGCCTTCTCCTTCTAGTGGGGAGTGGGGAGATGATAGTTCTTACTCAGAGAAGCGAGGAAAATGTGGGTGAGGGTGAGTGCTGGGTCTGCCACATTCAGCTCAAGGTCACAGCTCTTTAACTAACAAGAATCAATGGATGCGGAGGAGGGGGAGGGCTGTCTGGGAAGGATTTTAGGTTGGGGCCACAGAGCCATTGACACAAACATGCTCTATGCATATAATGCCCACCACTCCCACACATTCCCTTGCTCACACCCAGTCACATGGTGGCACCTTGTCTACAGACCAGCAGACCCACCTGTATGAAGAGTTGTTATGGGGGGAATACACCCCCATTTAAATTCCTCTTTCCTGTGGGTTCAGCTGCTCGGATGGCAAACCTTAACGACCAGAATAAACAAGAGGTTTATTTCCAGAAAAGGGAAAAACAAATGGAAAGAGTCCACACCCTCACAAGTGTTTCAAACAGAATAGAGCCCCACTTTGGAATGGGGCAACCAGAAAAGACTTTTTAACTCTGACTGAACACACATACAGGCCTGCTTCTCTCTATGAAGCAGGCTCAATACAGTTTACATTAGCAATTGCCTTTAGCTGGAAGTAGCTGCACCTATGCCTGCTTCTCTCTCTGCTAAGCAGGCTGCAGGCAGTTACATTAACAATACCTTTACCCTTAACTGGATACACCTATCTGCCTGCTTCTCTCTACAAAGCAGGTTACAAACAGTTACATTAACATTTTCACTGTACCTGCCTACTATTGATATGCAAACATCAGCTACCAGCTTCTCTCTGCTTTCTTTCCTCTTTCAGACCTAAAAAAAAAAACCTTAGAAACAGTTTAAACTTTACACTAGTTTGTCTCAGTTTTCTCCCTTTTAAACTCTCGTGGGTTCTTTCCACCATCCCCAACCTTCTCAACCAAAATACCAAGTCAAAGCAAGACTATCAGTGCAGACTAATTTATTTCGAACAAAGTGATTTCCTAATTACTACAAAAGAAACATGTAAGTAAAACTCCGATTACCTTAACATTGTCCAAAGCCTTTCTCAGCATTGTCCAAAGTCCTTTCCCCAAATTGCCTAAAAATCCTCAGTCTCTCAGACCTGATCATCTCACCAAAATCAGCCAGTCAGAGTTCATCTCCAGATGCTTGAAGACATGTTCCTTTGGCCGCTCCTTTGGCATGCTCCTCCTTGTCTTCCATGCTGTCTTCTCCTTGTCGTCTTCAGGTAGCAGGAACTCCATGGTGCTGGACCAGCAAAGTTCACTTTCTTTTCAGGCCTGATTTTCGCACGGCCTCTTCCAGACACAAGTTAAACTCAGCAAAACAAACTCCAACATGGAGTTCAAATCTGCAAACTCCTTAACTACATTTAGCACACATGCTGCCAGCCTGGGCCAGCCAAAGGCTTCAGGCCCCCAGGCCTTGGCCACATGGCTCACATCTTTACTCTACAAAATGGCCGATTCCAATCTCTCCTCTATGGAATCTCTCTCTATTGGATCTCTATATTGGAACCCCTCTCTTTGTTTCCATGCCCTTTATATACCCTGATTTCCCGCCTTCCAGAAACCACACTTGAACCATTCCACTTCTTCCTTCCCCCCTGTATCTCCCTGAAGGAAAATTCCAAATAAGGCCATTCTCACATTTTAGCATACCTTCCTTGAAATCTGCAATCTTAAACAGGAGACAATGTGGGGGGTAGCACCCTCTATCAGCTTCTGCTCCTCAAGGAGCTTTGTGGGGTTTACCTCAGTCTTAGGGCACTTCTGGTTGAAAACACCAGGCTGTGTCCTTGACTCCCGATGCTGTTGCTCCAGTTGGCACCAGATGAATCCAACCAACATAGGTGGGGCTCAGGTGGGGCTCCCCAAGGCAGACCTGTCCGAGAGTGTCACCATGGAGAGTGTCACCATGGCTCCACACTTCACCAGGGTCACCTCTCCGCCTTCACACAGCTCTTGATCCTCAGGAACCGAGTCCTGGGGAGTTGAGGAAGCTCCAGAGGACTTAGCTCCTGGGTCCTTCTCCTGAGTCCCAAAACCTCCGTGCCTGATGCCAATCTCCAGGCTCTCCCTCTCTCTCCACTCTCCCGCTCCCCTCCAAAATCGTGTCTCTGCCTCACTCCACTCTTCCCTTTTTTATCCTTCTCCTTGATCCCCATTCACAATCACCCCCTTGGTGTCTGTACCTCCCTTTCCCCTCTGGGCCTGCCTTGGGTGTCCCTACCTCAGGACCCTGCATTAGCATAATCCCAAATCTGCCCAGGTAATCACTTTACTGTGTAAAGGGAAACTGACCTCAGGCTAGTCTTAGTCTCTGTCTTTCAGATGCAGATGACAGCAATGCCCACATTCCTTTCTCAATGAAAGGAACTGGGTGACTGAACCTGGAAGAAGGTGGGGGAGGTGAAGAGCACAAAAGATCAGGATAGTTAACAAATGTTAGTGAAGTGGGAAAGGGGTGGGGGGAACACAACAACAACAACAACCAACTAAACATCAACTTAACCAAACAACAATTTGCAGAAAAATGGGAGGAGTGACTGAAGGGGGGATACAGAAAGGGGATATGGAGGGAGGAGGAAGGGGGATACAGAGGGGGGATATGGAGGGAGGAGGAGGGATCAATTAATTCACAATTGTGACAAATCAGTAAAATGAATTAAATAAAAAAAAAAAGAAAGGAACTGGGTGATTTTGGGTCCCCGGCTTCAGAGTCTTTTCCCTATTTCCTGCAGGTGGTGAACAGAGCAGTCTGCAAGTTGGGCTGGGGCTCCTTGCAGGTTCTAGAATGTTCCCTGCAGGACTCATCTCTACCCATTTCTGATTTTTCTCTTGTAGGACAAACTAAGTCCAAGACCTGGTGACCTGATTGAGTTTTTTCACTGTGGCTATCAGCACTGGGCCATCTATGTGGGGGACGGCTATGTGGTCCATCTGTGTCTCTTAAGTAAGGACAAGGGTCTCTGCTTCAGCACAAGGGTGGATTGGGAGAGAGTGAAGAGCCGTGCAATTTTGAACATATTCTCCCTTTAGTGCCTGGCGCTGAGGCCACACAGCAAACATTTGCTGACGGAGTCATGCTATTCCCTGCTGTGTATATTCTTTATCAGCAAGTTGGTAGAGACTGTTGATCCCTATCCATTAGAAAGGGGGGTTCAGCTCCAGTCAACCCACTGTACTTGGGGAACATCCCTTCATGGGTCCATACTCCCAGGGTGATGCTGTTCTGGAGGAACAAAGAAGAATAAGAAACCGTTCCTTTAGTTAGTTTACAATGGTTGCCCAGTGTTATGGGGGGTCACGTACCTCCCAGCTGTCCAACCCTGTGGGGGCCAGTGTCCTGCATCCACCGATGGTGTGGGTTAAGCCTAAGATGCTAAGTCTAGCTGCATCCTCTGTCTCGAGGGGACAAGTGTCCTTCCCTCTTGGTTGTGGAGGGGTGATGTGGACAGACACAGGAAAGCAGGGGGGAGCCAGAGTCACAGCTTTAAAGAAAAGGCATCACACTCTGAGCCATGCCACAGTGGGGACTGTCCTAAGGGAACAGGCAGTGGCCATCTTGGCAGTGTGCTGTAGGGTGTGTCTATACACATACATGTATATACATACATGTATGTTTATATCCAACCTATATTCAGTTTATAAATCTAAGTTGGTTAGGGAACAATTCACAAATAGTGAAAGCTACCCTTTCTACAGTATAATTCTGAGTTTTGATAAATGCGTAGGATGACATATCAGTGCCATAAAGATAGTCTTCTGACATCTCCCCACGTGCATTTGGTGACCCTTGCGCCCTGTACCTCCCTATCTCTAGGTCCCAGCACACCATCTTCTTTCCTGTCCCTGTAGTTTTGCCTTTCCCACAATGTCTTGTTAATTGAATTATACCAAACGTTTCCTTTTGGTCTAGTTTCTTTCACCTAGCACAGTGCAGTGGTGCTGTCTCTACACAGTAGCATGTGATGCTACTTTGTTCCTTTTCAGTGCTGAGTAGTATTCCCTCATGTGGCTGTACTGTGCTCATTCACCCACTATCTGAAGGGTGGCTTTTGAATTTTGACAATAATCATTATAGCCATTATAAAAATCCCTATACACGTTTGCTCTGTACATAGATTTTCATTTCTTCTGTGCAAAAACCTAAGCGTGGGGTTGTGAGTCATGTGGTAAGTGAATGTTTAAGTTGTCAAGCTCTTATCCAAGTACCTCAGCCATGACAGAAGAGAGGAGAGGGTGCCTGCTACTATGGAAGGGGAAACTCTTGAAAGGGGGAGGCGGAAGGGCAGGGATGGGAGACAGAAAGAGAGGAGGGATGTGGGGCAATTTGGGGCAGTTGAGGGGGTGGAGAAAGGGGAGAGAGGTAGGGAGGGACTAGGAAAAGAGATGAGAAGAAACTAGAAGTAAGAGAGACGTGGGGTTGGGGATACTGAGTGGTAGAGTGAGGTAACGTGTTTTCTTCATGAAAAATAATAAATTCTTGGTATTTTTTTTATCCCCACATTAATCCCCCTTCCTGCCGTCTCCCCTTCTCTTTGAGGTCTGTTCCTCAGGCAGAGCTCCTCAAAGGAGGAGGTCTCTGTCCCACCTCCACTCCTGCAACTGGGTGAGCTGGGGCAGACTCTCTCTCTCTCTTTTTTTTTTTTTAAAGCCCGTGTGAGGCCAGGCGCCGTGGCCCGTGCCTTTAATCCCAGCCTAGAAAGGGAGGCCGAGACGAGGAATCGCTTGAGTTCGCGGGTTGGAGACCTTCCCTGGGGCAACACAGCGAGACCAGTTCTCAAAAAGTAGCTGGGCGTGGTGGCGTGTGCCTGTAATCCCAGCTACCTGGGAGGCTGAGGCTGGGGATTGCTTAGGTCTGTGGTACCCCGGGCAATGTGAGTCAGCGGTTCCCCGGGCAACATAGTGAGACCTAGTCTCAAAACAAAACAAAACAACAACAACAACAACAAAACCCGTTTGATAAGGAAATGAGGACGATGAACTGAAGTATAAATAATATTCATATTTATCCAGAGGAGGTTGATTTCTGTGAGCCAGGCTGCCTCCACAGGCCATGGCTCCTCCCCAGGTTTCTGCAACACCCCGGGACCCGCCTCAGCCCCGCTCTCCCTTCCCGGGAAGCACCAGCGAGGCGGCGCCAGGGTGCCCCCTAGCGGTGGACTCGAGAACCACCGCTGGGAGGGTGGCCGTGGCCACAGGGCCCATGTGGTCAGGGCAGCCTAGACGCTGCCTGACTGTGGCTGAGGTCGCAGAGCCAGCGGAGCTGGGCGGGGCTCCTGATTGCCAAGCTGGCTCTTGTCCTGCTATTTCCAAGCGCCGCCCTGGCTCCAGCCCAGGGAGGCTGCCCTGTGAGCTGGCAAGGGTCGGGGCGTTTATCCCTACCACCACTCTGCCTCCACCTGACCCTTCAGCCCCACCTGGGTCTTTAGAAGTCTGGGTACTCTTCACTTTAGAAATGAAACCAATGCCCAGGGACTCCCAGTACTGCCCCAAGCTGCCAGGCTTGAGTGGACTGTCCTGGAGTTCGAGGACAGGCTGCATGGCCAGGCCCGCCGAAGCCCACCCTGCCGATGCTATTGGGGGTCTGGGCTGCCTGCTGGGGGCTGCCTCCTCTGAGCCCCGCGGCTGCACAGGGTTCCCGCTGTTTCCTCTGACTCTGTAGGTGGCTTTTTGGGAACCGATTCTATAGACCTCGTGTCCCCGTTCAGTGACAAGGCCTTGGTGAGGAAGGACCTGCTGGTCCGTGTGGCCAGGAGGAACAAGTACCGGATCAACAACAAGCATGATGACAAGTACCCATCGCTGCCGCCCTCCAAAATCGTGAGCCAGGCCGAGCAGCTGGTGGGGCTCGTCATGCCTTATTCGCTGACCAGCAAGAACTGCGAGCACTTTGTGAACGAGCTCCGCTATGGAGTCAAGCGCTGTGACCAGGTGCGTCCCAAGCTTGTCCTCAGAGCCATACTGTCCCCTCCATGGGCAGTGGCCGGGCACCTATGTGTGGAGATGCTGCTGTGGAGATGGAGACACGGATCAGACAAATAGCAGAGAAGACAGAATCCCTGCCTTTGAGAATGTCCCAGTCAGGTGGGGCCCAGGGAGGGGACACTGATTAGCTGACACTGCATACTAGCATTGGCCAGTGGCCAGTTTGAGAGTTATAGCCAGCAAGGTCAACTTACTGTGAAGCTCCCTAGCCCCTGGTCTAGAGTCAGGTTGCGTTAGCCCATTTTACAGATGGGGAAACCGAGGCTCACACTGCTTAAATGTCTTGTCCATACTCAAGCTGACAGCCAGAGGTGGGATTTGAACCTGGGAACACTCTACTCTGAAGGTCCTGATCAAGGAAGTTTTCATGGGAGAGGCAGCTCTTGAGCCAAATCTGAATTAATTCTCTTGGTTAATATAAAGTAGGAAAATGAACTGGCGATGAGCAGGGAAAAGGCATAATGAGAGGTACAGGCAGAGAGAACAGGTGAGGCAGGCTGAGATTGGCTCAGGTCAGGCCAACCTTTTCTGTAAAGGGCCTGATAACAAATACTGGGGACTTTGTGGTGAGATAGCCTCACCGCTGCCCTGTTGCCTGGTAGCCTTTGGCTTTATGTAAATGAATGCGGTTGGCTGTGTTCCATGAAATTTTGTTTTACAAAGACAAATGCTAGCTGTATTTGACTCACAGTTTTTCGACCTCTGGCCTAACATAATTTGGAAAACCACATATCTCTGCAGATAGTTTTAGGTGAGAGCAAACATTTAAAACATCATAATACCAACAAAGGATGGAATTGTGGGTGTATTATACCCAGCACATTATGCTTTACGTACATATTTTTTCACACCCTGGGCCAGACCTCCAGCATGGAGTATGATCCCCCCTTCTCTTTCACTGCAGGTCAAGGAGGCAGCCACCATAGTTGGAGTGACAGCAAGTGTCATGGGAGCGGTAGCGGTCACTGCAGGCATCATTGGAAAGCTGTTGTCCAGGAAAGATCAGGAAAAACAATAAGGCCAAGAAATGATCCTGACTTTAAACTGTATAGTAATGCACCAGTAATTAAAGCAATGTGATATTGACTTAAAGATAGGTACATGAGTCAATGCAACAATGTTGAAATCCCAGAAGTAAATTCATGTACATACCAATACTTAATTTATGATAAAACAGCCATGTCCAGTGGACTAAGAAAGTCTCTTTAACACAAAGTGCTGGGAAATCTGGAAAAGGACTTGTAAAATCATAAAACTGGGTCACTGTTTAACAAAATACAAATTCCAGATGCGTGAAAGGTTTAGATATACCACCTACAGCAAAATACATAGAAGAACATATTGGTGAAAAGCCCCATGATATCAGTGACAAAGGGGTTTCTGGGGTCTCAGCCCCTATGTCAAGGGAGATAAAAGCAAAATCAATCAATTGAACTTACCTTAAATTACAAAGCTTTTACACAGCAAAGGAAAATATATGTAGATTAAAAATATATCCTAATCCTACAGAGTGGGAGAAAATATTTTCGTATTATACAACAAAGAATGGGTTACTATCCAAGATACATAAATAATATATTCAGTCCGGGTATGGTGGCAACCTAGGAAGCCGTGGCTGGGACCAGGGATCACGGTTCGAGTCCCACCGGGGGCAGGTAGTGAGACCTAGTTCCAAAAAAATAGCTGGGCATGGTGGTGCGAGCCTGCAGTTCCAGCTGCCTGGGAAGCTGAGGCTGGGGATTGCTTGAGTCTGTGGTACCCTGGGCAACGTGAGCCTGTGGTTCCACAGGCAAAAATAGCGAAACCTAGTCTCAAAACAAAACAATATATTCAATGATTGGGAAAAAAGTGGGCAACAGATCTGAACAGACAATTTATCAAAGAAGATAGCCCAAGCTGGGTGCGGTGGTGCGCACCTGTAATCCCAGCACTGGGAGGCTGAGGCCAGGGATTGCTTGAGCCTGAAGGTTCATGACTACCCAGGCCAATGCAGCAAGACCTGGTCTCTAAAAAATAGCTGGGTGTGGTGGCATGTGCCTGTAATCCCAGCTACCTGTGAGGCTGAGGCTGATCCCTAGAGACTAGGGATCACTTGAGTCTGCAAGTTTGGGACTTCCCTGGGCAACATAGTGCGACCTAGTTTCTTAAAAAAAAAAAAAGAAAAAAAGATAGCACGGAGGCCAGTAGACAGAAAATGTTTGTCATTGCTGTTAATAAGGGAGAGCAGGAGGCCGAGCACGGTGGCTCTTGCCTGTAAGCTTCAGCCTATGAAGCGGCCGGGGCTAGGGATTGCGGTTCGAGTCCCGCCTGGGGCCCGTAGCGAGACCTAGTTCCAAAAAAATAGCTGGGCATGGTGGCGTGCGCCTGTCATCCCAGCTGCCTGGGAAGCTGAGCCTGGGGATTACTTGAGTCAGTGGCACCCCGGGCAACAAGAGCCTGCGGTTCTATGGGCAAAAAATAGCGAGACCTAGTCTCCAAAACAAACAAACAAGCAAACAAACAAACAAACAAATAAATAAATGAGAGGTTAGGACTACAGAGAGCATCTCGTTCATGAGCTATAGCACATATTACAAAGACAGAAAAGCAGTAAAAGCTGGTGAGAGTCTGGAGAGAGAGCACCAGGTCACATTGTTGGTGGGGGTAGACACTGGTGCCATTGTGGAAAGCCATGGAGGTTCATCTTGAAAACCCAAAAATAGAAATACCACATGACCAGCCACCCTGCAGCTATCCAGAGACAGGGAACCATCGGCTGAGAAAATGCAATATTATGGCTGCACCAGCTACAGTAGCTGGGACTTGGAGGCAAATAACTGTCCACCTATAGAAGATTGGATGAAGAAGACGTGGTCTTTCCACACTGGGATACTACTCAGCAGTGAAGATGAACTGCTGCCGTTTACAGGAAGTTGGAAGGAGCTGAAGGGAATTATCCATAGTGAAGAAGCCATAATGACAAAGATTAACCTTTATAGGATGGCCAAATCAACAAAGCAAAATACACATAAAAACCAGTGGCTATTAAGAGGTGAGTTTCTGGCTGGGTGCGGTGGCGCGCATCTGTAATCCAAGTGCTGGGAGGCTGGGGCCACGGGTTGCTTGTTTGTGTCTTGCGGGTTCAAGACTAACCCCAGCCAACAGACAGAGACCTAGTCTCAAAAAAAAAAAAAAAAAAAAAAAAAGACAGATGAGCTTCTTTCATAGAGAAACTGTCTTATATAAGTTGGTATTTAACAAATAGAAAATTGGGGCCGGGCACGGTGGCTCGTGCCTCTAAGCTTCAGCCTATGAAGCAGCTGGGGCTAGGGATCGCGGTTCGAGTCCCGCCTGGGGCCCGTAGTGAGACCTAGTTCCAAAAAATAATAGCTGGGCGTGGTGGCGTGTGCCTGTAATCCCAGCTACCTGGGAAGCTGAGGCTGGGGATGGCTTGAGTCTGTGGTACCCCGGGCAACGAGAGCCTGCAGTTCCATGGGCAAAAATAGACCTAGTCTCAAAAAAAAAAAAGAAAAGAAAATTGGAAAAGCGGTCCAAGTCACTTCTTATGAAGATAAAAATCAAAGTTTACTGAGAATTGTACAAAAAGTTTGTTTTGATTTCATTAGTGAATATGGGCTCAAAGTCTTACAAGAAAGTATGACATTAAAAAAGTGTTTTTCTAAAAAATCCCAGCTCGATCAGTGAGATTCATCCCAGGATGAATGTGAAAAGTGGATGTGAGCAGTGAGGTCTTCCTTAGCGAACCCAGACCAGGAGATGGTGGAGCAGGAGCTGGGCCTCAGGGAGGGGCCCAAGGCAGGGTGGGAGGCGAGTGTGGACCCCCGAGGCTCCTGATGCCTCGTGTCTGGTGCTGGATCTCGAGTGACTTCACTCTTTCTTACAATTCTCACCCCACGGTCTTTCACCAGCCAGGCAACCTGGGAGAAGGGGGTGGGGAGAAGCGTCTTCAGGGTTCCTCCCTGTCACAGTACAAGGCCACCTCCGTAGCCCCCCCCATGCACCCCATTCAC
>PVHY01024858.1:0-19097 GCA_004024945.1 Uropsilus gracilis | reverse complement strand
AAAAATGAAAATATATAAACTCAAAGGAATTTTCCCCTTAGAATAGAAGTTTGATTATCCATTATAGAACGTATGAACAGCCCTTAAAAATACCTCTTGCCCTGCCTATGCCCCACCCGTCATCTTGGTGGAAGCCTGCTAAGCATGCTTTCTTAGCTTGTCTGCATGTGTGCATGCATAACCCCCTCTCCCCCCCACGTACCACTTCCTCATTTCCTGTGGGCTCGTGGTTGCAGGGTCAGCAGTTACATATGTGTCATCTTTATCTCTTTGCGTTTCTGTTTCTCCATTTGGAAAATGGGTTAGTAACATCTCCCTTTCAGGGTCCTCTGGGTAAAAAATAAATAATCTTATATATGCTTCTATAATAGATGCAGAGAGCAGGGAGCAGGAGTTCTCTCGCTGTTGTAGGAATGGATGCGTCACATCACTGCCTTAACACATGTGCTTCTTTTTCTTCCTAGTTTATCCTTTGCTTCAGCTTCTACCAGTGGGAGCCCATGACCTACGGCTCTTACCGCTACCCTAACTGGTCCATGGTGCTTGGGTGGCTGATGCTGGCCTGTTCCGTTATCTGGATCCCAATTATGTTTGTGATAAAAATGCATCTGGCCCCTGGCAGATTTATTGAGGTAATTCTCTCAGTTCCTTTTCCCTGCCATCCTCTCCCTAGGGAGAAGCTCTGTGCATTAAAAAACAAAAGATTTGGTAAACTTATTCTAGAGGGAGACTCGGTGATTAAGTGATTACAGTTGCCACCGTTTCTATTAAACCCATTTTTATTATGCATTATTCCTTTAATGGAGGCACGTGGCCAATCGGTAGGCTTGGCTGTTATTATGAGATTTCTCAGTGCTGTGGCAGCTCTGGGGAATAAATAATCGGAGTGTCTGCTCCTGGGGTTCCCTCCTCCTCTCCCCTCCTCCAGCTTAAATTCCAGTGTTGGTTTTTAACCACACATCAGATTCCCGTCTTTCCGATGTTCCTCTCTGTCCACACCTCCTCCCTCCAAACGTTTCTCATTGTTACATTTAAAATAATTGCTCCTTCGAGCGAGCGTTGCTTGTATGTCAGGGAGGCTGAGGCCCCGAAGCTGACTGAGATGTCACTGTCCCCGTAGAGTATAATGAAGAGTCCAGGGCATGGCTGGCATGAAGGAGACTTGTCTCTCTTTGGCACTGGTTAATTCCTCGCTGGACCCATATCTCAGGCCCCTAAATCCCACCCGTCCCCTTACTCCAGAGGGGATGGGAAGGGGAATGGCCACATGTAGAGCCACATGTCTACTAAAGTGTGGTCAGGCTTCTGTTATAGGAGAAATTGTTTGCTCTCATCTGCTGGAAGTAGAGCAAGAAGGTCTCCGTCCTGACAACTGTCCAGGCATCAGGAGTGTTGGGCCAAATCAGTGCTACTTGGATGGGAGAGGAGAGCTTGGCTGAGACACAGGCAATGTCACCACCTCCCAGGAGCTGGTTGGAGATGCAGATAAGGTGGCTCTGAGTTGGTTCCACCAAACTACAATCCGGGAGAAATAGGACCCCAGGTGTCTATAGTCTAACAAGCCCCCAGGGGATTCTGATGCATAGTCAAGTTGGAGAGGTGTTGGCCAAATCAGGGAGAAGAAACACCTGCTGAGAGAGCACGCTCTGTGGGCTTTGCTCTTGGTCAGCCGGGCTGAGCAAGGGAAGAGAGGGGGTCTTGGGGACACCTTCTGAAGTGAAAGCAGAGATAAAGTGTGTGAGCAAACACAGAGCACAGTGTCCACCGCATGGGCAAGTAGACTTTGTTTTTACTGGACTAAAACTGGAGCTGACAAAGGGGGTGTGGAAATTTTCTTACTGAAGCAGCATTTAGTTTTCATCCTCAGGAAATTCCTTCTGATATTCCCTTGAGGTAAGTTACTGTGGTCTCTGAACCCCCGAGGACAGTTTTAAGGTTCCCAGATGCCACCAGCTAATGCAGAAACCACTTTTTTCTCTGAACAGAAGCTGGGTTAGCCCTTATTACTTTTGTCTTACCCTAAAATTCTCTAAAGTGATGAGTTGGCTATATAAATGTATTATGGTTGATTTGGGACACAAAGGTTGCAAACTGATGATTAAGGGGAGATTAAACTAACAGCTATAAGAAACAGCTTCACTTTAATAGGTAATAAACACATAATTGTTCCCTCTTATGTAGACAGAAATATATTCTTTCCTTTTTCTAGAAAAATGTGTCAGTCAAATTATATTCTCTGTGCAAAGTCCCGATTATTTTTAGCTCATGTGCAAGAACCCACACTGTTGAACCAAGTCAGAAGCATGTATTTTTGTCAACAGATAATTAAAATCTTTGCTCACACCTCACAATGTATCTTTGGGGTTGGGTTCTTTTTTTTTCTCCCCAGGCCATTTATATACTTTTGGGAAATATGCTAAACAAAATCCAATTATTTTAATGTAGCAATCTACTGTTGAGACTACAGAACAAAAGTAATTGAGTACATATCCTTCTCAGGCTGTGTTCGGTAGTGGAGAGAGAAGCTTGCAGATTCTCTTCATTTGCAGGGGGAAAAATGTACAATTAAAATGTGGGTCCTTTTTATTAATCTGGTACAAGAAAAGCCTCAAGCAATTGTAAGGTTGCTTGCAGGATGATGTAAATAATTTTTAGTGAACCAAACTTGGTCTCCTCTTTAACATCTCTGACCTAGTTAATTAATTGAACTGACCGCCCTAATTGCTTTCCATGACTGGGATCTCCTGACTCAAGGGCGAGTTCTGGCAAACAGAACTGGCCACACACAATTTTGGAGTTGGATGGGTGGTACCTAGGAGGGGAAGGTGCATTGCTCCTATGACCTTGTATGTCTTTGGCTTCTTTGCAGAGGCTGAAATTGGTGTGCTCGCCGCAGCCAGATTGGGGTCCATTCTTAGCTCAGCATCGTGGGGAGCGTTATAAGAACATGATCGACCCCTTGGGAACCTCTTCCTTGGGACTCAAACTGCCAGTGAAGGATTTGGAACTGGGTACCCAGTGCTAGTACAATGGCATGGGATGGCCCAGACTTGATCCTGTTTTTCCTCTCTGCCTCCTCCCAAATGTTTTCCCCAGCTTTCTTCCCATTTACCTTCTTTCTCCCCACATCTTGGTTCATATCTGTGCATGAGAGTGGTTAGGTAGAAAAGTAGGACATAGTGTCGCATGCTGTAGTAAAGAGCTAGACAGACCACTTGAAGCACTGTTTGCCTGTGTCCATGGTGTCAGATTCTGGTGGGTTTGATCTTTTGAGCACATCCTTTATCCCACAGAAGTGGATCAACGAGGTGAGGACTTTCAAGTCAAGTCACAGAGGGATGAGTGACTTATTTGATTGCAAAGTTCCACTGTGTGTTGTTGTCAGTGGTGCCTCTAAGGCATCAAGCATAGAAGAGTTATAAGACTGTTCATTTGGACTCAGAGGTGCTTTTGAGGTGAGTTGAACCATGTGATTTCATTGAGACACAGAATGTTCAGGACAGGGTACACTTGGAGGGTCAGAACAGGTTTTAGATTAGGACAAGGCTGATGGATTTGGGCACCACTGAGATGGCTCACATTTCCATTCACAACTGGGAATCTGTTTCCTTCCTTTGGACCCACTGTCTCTAGTGTGCTAAGGACTCAGATACTTTACTCTCTGCACACTATAAATCTCAGTAAGGAGTCCAGTCCATTGGTTCTCTTCCCTAGCTGTTGTCTCCTTCCCCCCCCCCCCCAAAAAAAAAAGCATACTAAGTTCTTCTGGTCATTTCCTCCACTTCTGTGCAAGAAGCCATTGTATAATTTGTGCCTAATTTTGTACGTTCATAGTAGAGCTCCATTCCAGTTTCTACATGACATTTAGTGCTGTGGTTCAATGTCATGATCCTGCTTTTCTTCTAAATATCTTTCTATAATCTGTAGATACCTTGTCTCAACCTCTGGGAAAACAAGACCTACCCTGGTTCTGTCTATATATTATATATATAAGACACAAACTCTTAAAAGATGAAAAACTTCTCAATTTTTACTCTTAACTTTTTTCATTCAGAGTAAATACCAATTGTGGTCATAGAGAAATCAAAGACATGGCGCGTTTAATAGAAATCAATCTTAATATTCATTGCGCTGGTAGTACATTTTAGTTCTCTGTATTTATACATATTTCCGATAAATACAGCTTAGGTAAGTAGCAAGTGAGCTAATTAAGACTATAGCTTTTAAGACTACATTTAGCCAATTCAATTTTAAGACTTCCCAATTCACAATACTCATAACCACGCTCTAATGAGAGCAAATCATGTGTCTGCACAGATTGGCAAAGCCGTAACCTTCACTATCTTCTTGTATCCTGAACATGCATATATGAAATTTTTAAACTGTGATATGTGTTCATGTAGTGTGTACTTGTACTGGTGTTTTCTGTACTTATAAATATCTTATGAATCACTGTAGAGATGAGGAGTTTAGAATAGTGTAGTCTGGGTTTTTTTTTCCCTTACAGTAATAATATCTAAACCTAAATTGTTTCCTTTAGGGGAGACCACTTCAATCATTTTCTTATTTGGTTGTCTTCCCATTACAGGGTCTCAGGCAAAGTTTTCTGTTCCAATCTTATATATTGATGTGGCATTTTCATCCTGTTCAACAGCAATGAAACCCAACAACAGACCTTGATGTAACATTTTTTTTAAAAATGACTTCATTTTTCTTTTTTTCCCCCCTCAACTAATTTTACTGAGCTCTCCTTTTTCTAGGGCAAGTTTCATTGCCATTGCCAATATTAATGTGAACTTCCAGTTCTCAAGAGCAGCCTGTGGAAATTTTTAGAAAAGGAAACAAAGGTGGGCTTTAAACTTTAGGTTTTTATCTCCTCTGTCTACACTGCACACTTGTTCTTCCCCTCCTTGTTCTTTTCTTCTGCCTATTTCCCCAAATATAGCCTTGAGAAAACCTATTATAGACAGTAAATGATGAGCTTCTCCTAGACTTAATTTTCAGAAGCTGAGCTGTGGTGTCATGGGTCCTAGAGCTTCCCACAGTAATCTGTCTGTCATTTACACTGGTTTCCCCAAGAAAACCATGTTGATGAGAAGCCCCCATTACTGTAGCAGATTTCACTTAGTGGTACCAAAAATTAGCCGCTTAGTTGTGATCTGGTGTACAGAGAAAGGCAGGGAGGAATAACTTAGATTTGGAAAGGATCAGCAGCCTTTCTAATTTGAAGACTGAAGAAAAGAGCTTAAATCAATTAACCTTCCCTCATGGAACTGGTGTGTTCTCGTCAGGACGAATGGTGTTTGGCTCTCCTTTCTCCCCTCTTGGCTAAACTCGAATCTGATGATGGATGCCAACCCAATTTCTGCTAATTATTGCTGCTGTGATTAAAAGAATGGGGGGAGGGTTGGAAACCCACAGATGCTGCCAGGTTTGTTTTGTACACACTGAAAGTTAACTTAATTGTGAGAATGGAGACCTCCTCAAGGAGCCAGTGTGGTTTACAGTTGGGGGCAGTTACATTTGTGTTTGTTGAAATTTGTCCAAGTTCAGACCTAATAGCTGTTCCCAGAACAGCTGGATCCCACACCCCCTCCCCCTTGTCCAGTTTCTAAGCTTAAAGGTAAAAGCTGTACATTTTGCTTAAAGGCAAAAGGTTCTGAACTTGCCTGCAAACGGTCACCTGCAGATTTGGTTTTGTCTGTTCCTACGGCCATGTGTGGCTGGGAAGCTCTCCCTGCCTGAGATATATTGATCAGCATCCACAATATCTGCCGCCTTGTCTCTACCCTGGCTGCACTACGCATGTGCAGCTGAGACTGGGACACTGAGGATCGACGTGGGTAATGCTGTGTTGACATGTCCATGCTGTTGAAAGACACAGTCCATTGGAAGCAAAAACAAATGAACGAATGAGATGAATAGCATTGTTATCAACTGCCACTTGAGAGTCTCCCTTCAGACTGAGGAAAAAAATCAAGTTTCTGAGGAAAAACTTTCACGGGTTCACTGTGCAATAGTGGGGTATTTTCCACTTGTGAGATTACTTCCTAGCACCAACAAATGCCAGAACCCCATTCAAAGAAAAAAAAAGCCATATGTTCAAAACAGTAACCTTATAATATCCTTAAAGGAGAAAAGAGTGTAAGTTTCTTACTATTGCTGTTGTAACTTCTTATGCAAATGTTTGTCTTGCCTGTTAATGACTTTTGATCTCTTTAGGGCTGTTTTTGTCCTGTACAAATGTGTCCAATCTGGTCTTTCTTTTCTTTTCTTTTTTTTTTCATTTCTCTTTATTGCATGAAATCAGTGGTCCATGCAAAATCTCAATGACCTCGATGTCCTTGAAATTTCCATTGTGTGTTTAATATGTAAGAAATGTCATTAACTTGTATTTCAGTGAGCAGCACTTTAAAAAAATTTAACACTATGACCTTTTAGTGGATAAGATTTGGGTTGTCTTTATGCTAATGTTGCATTGGAATTGCATTTCCCTTTGATTCAGTTCTGTATGTGTTAGCTACATGTGCCTCAGTGCTTCCTGACAACCTTCACCTGTTAGCATGGTTTGCCCATGCCTAAAATTCAGATTTTCCCCCTCACTGTGTTCCCTTGATGATCATCTTCCTCCCTGAGACTTGCACAATAACTCTTGCTCAATGTGTGACGCAAACTCACACTGCTGCAGCCGCACTTGGATTTGGGTTTGTGATGCTCATCTTGGAGGCACATGACTTGAGTGAAAGCATGCTGTGTGGCAGCTTGTCCCACAGGAACCATGAGTGAACATTTCCTTTTTTCCATGCTGGGCATTGTGCAGAAAACTTCCAGGCTGGGGACAAAGTGTGGGTGATTTTTATCTTGATGCTAATTTCTCCACAAAGTGGCCTCAAGATCTGTAGAGGTGGGGTTTTCTGTCTTTCCCAGATTTTACTTCAACAGTACAGAAAGGTCATGTAATTGTGAATTGGGGTCTCTGCTCCTGTCACCTCTGAGCAGCCTGCAGCCAAAGAGAGTGTGTTTCCGGGTCAGGTTGGGTGCTCATCACCTCTGAAAAGCAAGAAATGACTTGATTTGCCTGCCATGGATTAAATACATCTTCAGGTAACCATTTGCCTTATAGGTGTATTTTATTGTGTGGATGATACTTAGTAGTTGACTAGGAACTGTTTTGTCCCTCATTGTTTGGTCTTTTTTTGCACTTTATAATGAACCTACCATGGAATAGGTTTATTCTTAAATTGCATACTTGGCAAATGTCCTAACTGCAGGCATCTGATGTGGTACTGTTGCCTATGAATAAATATATGTTCCCTAATCAGGTCCTTATATTTTTTCATTAACTGTACATGGAGAAAATATATTATGTTACAAATGATGCATCATATATATCTTAGAGAGAACATATTATATACTGTGCATTATTCATTTAAGAAGTCATTATTCTTGAGGCCCTACCTCAAATTTTGTATTTATGTGTACAAATGCAATTTATTGTACTATATATTTGCCTATTATATACTGATATAAATTAGAATTTATCCTAATAATGTATGAGTTCACAAAACCCTCAATAAACGTCAGTGTTTAAAACATAATGATTACAGTATTTGTGTCTATTACAAAGACATCACCCACACTTTCTTTCTTAACAAATGGCCTTCAGGTTAGCTCAAGATTGATCTATTTTATTGGGAGAAACTTGGAACAGAATGGAAAACTGCCCTCCTGGGAAAATGAGCTATTGCATTGCTGCAGAAACAAATATCAATTAAATTGTTATGCTCTTAACTATCAAAATATGCTACTGTTTGCTGAATTATTAATTACCTCTCATAGGGAGGGAGAGAGTGAGAACAAGGAAGAGACTGAGTGAATCTGAATAGTGGGACTGGGAAAGTTAAATTCTTTGGGGTGTTTTAATGACAATTTTGTCAGTCTTCAACTTTATTTCAATTCAGCAAACATTTACCTAGTTCCTGCATTAAGTTAGACCCTAGGCAAAACTAAATCAAAACTACAACAGTCCCAGATTTCAAAGAACTCGAAACCTTCTAGAAAGAACACCCATGTTAAACAAACTCACGCAACAGTCACCACTGCTTTCTTTCATGTGGTGGAGGCCCTAGGTTCCCTACCTAGACATTTTTGTGTAGTTCAGGATCTCTGGGTCCTGAACTCTTGTGTCTTATAGAGATGGCAGCCAGGCCTTCCTGCCGGGTCATGTCACAGGGAGCCCCACTCTGCCATCCTCAGATGAACATGGTGCAATGGGGCTCAACCTCCATCTCTAGCTTTAGTGTTGCTAGGGCCAGGGCTGAGCTGTACTCTCCTCAGAGGGAACAGAAATGCTCTAAGAAGCTGATGCTGAGAAACACAGCCATGTGTCTATTCTGTGATGATGCTGTGTTCTGGAAAGTGTCTGTGGTAATAAGATGCAGATACCTATGCAGAGGTGGCCACAACACTGTACTTCGACCAGTGGTCCAAGCAGCAAATACTAAACTCAGTGTCTGAGCTTATGGGAAGATGAGAACTGTGGGATCAGAGCTTGGTGCTAGTTCCTCACCCTTGATCTTTTTCCTGAGATCCCTTTGCTCAGGTCTGATGCTTAAAAAACAACAACAACAGCAACAAAACAAAAACAAAAACAAAAATAAAAACAACCAAAAACCAAGTCTTTATTTGGAAAATTCTCAAGCATGATAAAAGGGGGGAGGGGATGATTAGACAATGAACCCTCATGTTCACACATTCAATTTTAACCATCATGGACTCATGCCCACTTATTTCATTTGTCTCTTTCTCCACCCTGAACAAAAGTTCTGTTTCTTTGGAGTATTTAAAAGTCAATGTCAGATATCACAGAATTTCACTTGGAAATGCTCTGTTGTGTTTTTTTATTGTCTCTTTTAAGTAGTCTTTCCCTAAATGGGGACAACGATGCAGTGTGGGAAATGTCAAGCTCACGCTTGTACATCAGGGACAGAATACTCTGGACTGCTGAGGACAGGGACTATGTGTCTGTGGGGAAGGAGCTAATGACAGTTAAGGCTCAGAAACCTTGGCTGACTTCCTCAGTCCAATCTTGTCTTGCTTTTATCTGTTTGGCAGCCATTCTTCCCCCTGAACTTTGTGGCGATCAGCAAAATTTCTCTTGCTCCCTTTGTTTCTGCATTTGCTCCTGCTGCCAGGTGCCTTATTCCCAGATACCTGTCCTGCAACCAGAGATTCAGAAGCCCAGTGTCCTGGATTCTAGCATCTCTGGCACATAAATTCTACCAGTCTGTTTTGTGGAAACTGCATTTGCAAAGAGATGCATGTGAGTTGAGTAGTCACCATTTATGAGATTAACCATTGGGGCCCTTTGCAGTAGAAAAGCTTCAAAATGGCTCAACTTTACAAAAATCATGTTTCGCTGATTTGTACTTTCTAGACTGTGAATCAGTGTACATGAGCATGGGATAATTCCATTCTTGCCTGTTACTGTAATCTGTAACTATATGATATTGTACGTCATTTGACCCATTTCCTTCTCCAGAGGATTTCTTTAAACACTTGTGGAGTTAGGAGAAAGCAATGACTAGAATGTGGTATGGATCTGCACTTAAACAGAATCACATTTTCATCATTTGTTGATTTGTTCGCTGGTTTACTCTCATAATTAATTAATTAATTAGTTAATTAATTTATATTTATTTCTGTGTTTCTAGTACCTAACAGTTCATGACAAATATTAGTCAATAAATTCACTTTTTAATTGAACAAGTAGATATAGAGGATTGATTCTATACTAAGACCAGAGCTCAGTCTTAAAATGTGGAAGAAAAACATGAGTGAGACTAGGTCTCTTTCTCAGGGCCACTCAGAGTAGGGGGTTTTAAGATCGGTACATGCATTGTTGTAGCGAGCAGTGGAAAGTAATAAAGGCCACAAAAGAATTAAGGAGAAGAGCATGTGGAGGATGTGTAGAGGAAGATGTTCCGAGAAGATGAGGCAGGTTGTCATGAAACAGGGCACTGGGGCAGATTGTGACCATGAGAGCGTTTTAGAATGGACTTTCCAGATGGATGTGAGTGATATCATGTGGGTAAGACAGACAGTCATGTCAAGAAAGAGTGATGGATGAGGCTGGGAAGCGTACAGTGTATGCTTGCATGAGAGAACCGAGGCTGACACTGTAGTTTAGGACCTGACAGTCAAATGCCTTATTGGCCAACATAGAATACAGATACTGTATCACCAGCCACAGGGAGCCACTGAATGTTATTGAATAGTGGAGAAAGACTTCCTGGCAGAAGTAACTATTATACCAGAGAAAAAGCATTGTCTTGGGTTTGAATGCCAGCCCTTTTCCTTACTAACACAGTCTCAGTATTCTCATTTGTAAAACTGGAACAATTGTACCCATCTCATGTAGTTACTTCAGGATTAAATTAAAATATGTACATAAAATTCTAATGCAATGCATAAACGTTAGATATTTGCAATTAGAGCCTGGAAAATTAACCTGGTCACATGTTAAGGATGGAATGGAATGAGGAGAGACATGAAGCAAGAACACTAGTTTGCCTAAGAAATAAATATTGAAAAAAAAAAAAAAAAAGCAGTGAGTTCCAAGATTGCAGGTCCATAACTCTAGAAGATAGGGGTCCCTAGTCACTCATGTGATGTGCTGGGGATAATCAGGAGTTACTTTTAAAAATCTGAGCAAGCAGCATGGAGACAGCACCAATCAGCAGGAACAAACATAGAGCAGGGTTGAAGCTTGGTCCTGGAGACTCTTATTGAACCAGATGTTGCTGTGTTAGTTTCTGGATCTTGGTGAAGCTTAGGGGAAGGTTAATGAAGAATCCATGGGAGGTGCCAGGGTAAGTGGGAACTTAAAGATCCCCCAGAGTGTACAAAACAGTCCGGATAATTTGATTTCTCTTTCCTTCTCCTCTTACTTGGGAAATGGAGGTGGAGGGATGGATTCTGTGGTTGTTTAGGTGGGATGATCATTTGGCTCAAGGTTGCTTGTCATTTCATCAGTAGGCACCCTTGCTATTGGGAAGATAGCGCATAGAGAGCTTCAGGTTTTACTTTCTAATGTTGCCTGAATTTGATCTTTCTTGGCTAAGGATTTTGAGCTAGATCATTAATTTAAAAAAAATCACTCAGCCAACTGCTAAGCAAAGACTCCCAATAATCTCCATGTACAATCTCTCCCTTCTCTTGCCTTCTTGAGTGCTTTGTATATCTGCATATATACCTGTGCCCTAAGGTGAGAGTAAGAATCATAACAAAGTTGCATTTGGTCAATGGTGGTATTTGGCAAAGTTGGTACAATCTAAGGGAGGGTGGTAGACTGAATTTTTGTTTTCCCTACTTCAGTCATATCTTTGACTTTAGTTAAACTATTACCAAAGCTCCAGCTGAAATGTGATATTTCCCTGTTCCCTTGTAGCCAGATATGGTGGATCGACAACTGGGGCCTCTCCTTTACCATATCAGAATGGTACCTGACTGTGTCCTCACCTTGGAGGGAGTGTATGTCTTACCCCTTAATCTGAGGCATCAATAACCAGTAAGCAGCAGTGACTGCAAGTTTTGAGTCTAGGCCATGGGAAAACTTGCCTTATTCCCACTCACTCATCTGTGATTCTTTGTGATATTAGCCACCCCACTGGCCCAAGGAAGATGAAAGACATGTGAAACAGAGTCACTGAATTGAAACAGGCCTCTGAGTAGTGGAATCAGCCTAGAAGTAGACTGCAGCCTGAAACAGAAGTGCCCAACTGAGGCCAGCCTGGATGAGCTGAATCCTAGCAAGCAGCAGACACATGAGGCTAAAAGCTTACTGTTGTGTGTCAATAGAACTTTGTAGTTGGTCATTATGTAGCAATACCTACCAGTTACATCAGGAATAGCCACAAGTGGAAGGGAAATGGGGGCGCCTAGTCCTTCTTCTTCTCTACCATATTTGCTGTCTGGAATGTGGATATGATGGCTGGCATACCAGCTACTGTATTGTACTAAGAAGATAAAAACTCACTCTATGTTCTAGGGATGGTGAAACAGAGATCTGGAAGAATCTTGGCTTCCTGAGGGTTTCATGGAGTCACCAAAGTAAACACAGATTGCCTAGCTCTAGAATTTTTTTACCCAAGAGAAAAATTAGAGATTTTAATTAAGCTATTGTCATTTGGAAGTTTTCCTATTATATGAAGTCACTTAGAATCCTTTCTGATACTGGCAATAAAGTGAATTGGAACACAGAAAGAGATCCAGGAAAATGTGAGAGAGGATTTAATGTTACTTTGTTGGCAAGGAGAATATTTGTGGCCTGTCACTCTAGAAAGTCATCTAAAGACATCACAAATGACACATTTCTGTTTTATGTATACGGGCAGAGCCAGACTCATGAATTGATGTGATAGGTTGTTGCCTAAATTAGCTAGAACAGACTGTCCTATTCAAAAATATCTCTCCTACCGTACCATCTTTGTGACCTGATATTTCTGCATCAGATATTCATCGATTTGGGTCAGCAGGCCTGTACACATATGCTGTTCTCTACAGAGGAATGTACCAACTTTCCTAACTCAATAGGAGTGAATTTGAAAGGATGCCTGCCATCTAGTTTTCCCACATAGTGATGGTAACAGTGTAGAGCCTGTGGGGCTTTTACTAAGAATAAAGGATCTTTTTAAAGCTTGGTAAAGAATACCTGGGTGAGCACTTCCTGGGCTATTCAGGGAGCCTTTATGGAGGAACATATGGAAGTTAATTGAAAGGCTTTTATCTCATCACTCCTTTGTTTTCCACGATGAGGGATTTCCCTTAAACACTCCAGGCCTTTGCCACCTTCTTCTGTACTCTTTTAATTCCTTATAGAGGATGGGGGGCAGCCACTGGTCCTTATTTATGAATGGGTTCTTTTTCACTTACTCTCCTCTTCCAGATCAGTGGGAGTAGGAGGCTGTGCAAAGGTCCAGGCTGAAGGGAGGGCAGATGGCCTGTGCATTTTGGTTTTCACATTAGGCTATGCTCCTCCCACATTGTCTCCATATTGTCTGTCCTCCAAGATGAGGACACAGTCAAGTGTGACTGTGGGGTGGAGAAGTGGAACTACTTGTCAGTCTATCCTACCTGACTGCAGGGCACTTGAAATGGCTCATTTTGGCCAAGACTTTTGATCAAAGTCCAGTTAAAGGAAAGCTGATGTTTGACCTCCTGCTAACTCTTTTTTCACAACTCATACAGGAAATGGGCTGCATTTATCAGCTTCCCACAAGGTCTCAGCAAAATCCAATGACTTCATCCTAGAAGAACATTTCACTTAACAGTTAAGCAGAAGAAACATACAGTTCCATTGTTTGGATTTAAAGGTTGGCACTTTCATTTATTTGGCAAAGGGCTCAATTTCCATATCTGTAGAGAAGATATAATAATCCCATAGACCTAATTGGGATGTTTTGAGGAATAAAGCCATGGAAAGCTATTAATGCGATAACCTGCACATAACTACTATCACTCCAGTCAAGATTGGAATAAATCTTGTCTCTAGGTCTTCTACTGTCTGCAGGTAGTCACTGGCCTTTGTCCAAACAGTCTTTCATCTCTTCTCATTTAGGGATACATAATAGGTTTCCTTGTAAAACTTTCCCCTGGTCTATAGGAGATGATAGTATGTTCTTATGTAATACCTAATAAAACCTGGGTATGTGTACACCTTGGTTGTTAATATCAGAAACTTGACATTATCCAAGATTATTGCTGTTATACATTAGGAGAGTCTCATCTAGAGAATACAAAATGCCCTTATCTATATGTCTGTTGGTTTTACTGAGTTCTAGCAGAATTACATCTGGCTTTGTTATGAGAAGTGTTTGAAGCTACAAAGACAGAAATACATAATATTGGTCCCTCTGATTTGGAGGTCATCGGAATTGGTTGTAGCACATGGTTTTTGTATAGGATTCATACATTCATGGAGAACAGGTATTCACATAACTATAGTCATTCAACCCTCTATAATTGCATGTGTATTTAAGAAAGTAAAAGTACCCACCAAACACAATTCCTGAGAGTACCAGGCTGCTAGGCTTGTGAAGGAAACATGGGTGATTTTGCACTTTCTTAGGCTCTGCCAGCAAATTGGCTCCTATGTTCGCTTCTCTGGACTGCTAAATCAAAGCACTACAAACTGGAAGGTTTAAGACAAAAGACATTTAATCTCTCTACCTCTGTAGGGTAGAAGGATGAAATCCAGGTGCAGGCAGGCCCTTCTTACTCTGAAGGTCTCAGGGGAAGATTCATCCTCACATGGTCCAGTTTCTGATCACCTTAGGCATCTGCTGGCTTCAACCCCAGTGTGTCAAAATCTGCCTTTCTTGCCCCATGGCATTCATTCTGTTAGGTCTCTGCTTTTCCTCCTCTTGTAAGGACATCAGTCATATTGAATTTGGGCACACCAGTGACTCCATCTAGCTTGTTTATGTCTGCAGTTTCCAAATAAGGTGACATTCATAGGTGCTGGGAGCTAGGCATTCAACATGTCTTTTTGAAGGACAGATTCCAAGTGATGATATGCCTATCCTCTCTCTCTCTCTCTCTCTCTCTCTCTCTCTCTCTCTCAGGAAGAAACCTTATTGTGTGTCATAAATGTGCAGCTAATTAAAAGACTGTTGAACCAATATGAGCAGCTTTCAGAAGAGAACTGGAGGACTGCAAATGAGTTGGAGAGCGTCTCAGCTTCGGCTATGCTGCTAGTTTATGGATTTAGTTTGGGTATTAAAAATGAAGGCTTGCTGTTCCTTCATGGGATCCACTTTCCCAAGAGTCAGAAATGGAGCAGCTCCGGGGGCCAGTGGCAGAAAGCAGTGTGAATGTAGCCTTGGTAATGACCAGTGACAAGTGCCAGTTCTCATGCTACTTCATGGGAGAACTCCACTGATTCACCCAAGAAAGCTTTATGGAGCTCCTAACATGTGACAGGCCCCATGTTTGGTGAAGATACATGAGGGAAATGAAAGACAAAAGTTCTGCTTTGCAGATCTTGCATAGTCTTGAGGGAAACAATAAGCAAGTCAACAAATTATTTCAGAGTATATTAAATTGTGTAAGAATCAGAGCATAAGGAGGCAGAGTGGCCAGGGTAAAGCAAGAAGCTCCTGTAGGCAGGGTCTCCATGTGGAGCCAACATTTGAGCAGAACTTTGAGTCATGTAAGTAATAGGAGCTATGTAAAACTTCCTGGAAAGGACATTCCAGGGAGAGGGATCAGCAAGTGCAAAGACTACAAGGAATGCTTGCATTGGGAATGTTTAGGAAGCAGCAAGGAAGACCATCTACAGTGAATGGAGGGAGAGTAGGGAAAGAGAAAGCTGAGAAGGTGGACAGGGAACTTGTAGGGATGTCTGAATTTTTTTAAAACAAAATACGAAGGTAAAGTACAGAGGAGTTTGAGTAAGGCAGTGTGGTCCAACACATATTTTGAAAAGCAAACTATAAACACTGTGTGTGGGGAGCTGGGGAAGTGACTGAATTGTAAGGGGCAGGAGCAGAAACAGGGAGTAATTGGAAGTGTTTGGCAGTAGCCCAGGGGGAATGGACAATGATGCATTAGAAGATCAGGGAAGTAATGAGGGGTAGTGAGAAGTGTTTGAATTGGGCTTTTTCTTTACTGTATACTGACAGGACCGGATGGCGATGGGGGCATAGGAAAAGTAGGCATAGATGACCCTGGTTCATTTGACTGCAGCTACCGGTGAAGGCTGATGCAGGTAGCAATTTGTGGAGAAAGACAAAAGCAAAATTCCTCCCTTGTCACATTATAGCTGTTTTCATGATCATTAAAAAAAATTTTTTTAAGCAGCTTTATTGATACACAATTCACATACTGTTTTAAGTCCCTCCTTTAAAGCACACAACCAAATGGGTCTTAGTAGATGTGACTATCCAGGAGGGTTTTCCATCTATCACCAGAGGACTTGGAGAACATTTTCATCATACATAATGAATCCTATGCCCTTTAATGGTTAGCTGCTAATCCTTTCTGACTTCTTCCCCTCATGCCCTAGGTGATCAGTCTCCTCTTTATAGAGGTGCTGGTTCTAGACATTTCACCTAAGTGAAATCCTGTGACATGTGGTCCTTTGTGAACCATTTCTTGCAATTAGAGGAGTGTTCAAGGCTCATCCATGTTATAACAGTAGTTCACTTCTTTTCATTGCTGAATAATATTCCAGTGTATAAAGATGTGTTACCTAGTCATCGGTTGATAGACATCTGGACTGCTTTTGCATTTTGACTTTTATGACATAGTGTGTGGACATATGCTCATTTTCTTATGCACATATCTAGTAGCTGAAATGCTGGATCATACAATAACTTTGTCGATTTGTTTAAGAACCATTTTACATTCCTGCCAGCAGTATAGGAGGGTTCTGATTCCTCAAATTCCTCGTCAACATTTATCTGTCTTTTTAATTTTAGCCATCCTAGCGGGTGTGAAGTGATATCTCATTGTAGTTTTGATCTGCTTTTTCCAGATGGCTAATGTTGTTGAGCATCTTTTCATGTGTTTATCGACTGTATATCGTTGGAGGAATGTCTATCCAAATCCTTTGCCTATTTTTTAAAAATCAGGTTGTCTTTTGTTATTGAGCTTTAATAGCTTTTTTTTTAATAGATTCAAGTCTTAATCAGATATGTGACTGACAACTCCTCCTCCATCCCCTTTCTCTGGGTTTTCATCTCCTGTTGTGTCCTTTAAAGCACCAATATTTTTAATTTTGATGATGTGACTATTTTAAACTTAAGACACCTGATAAGCAGTTGGGTTTGTAAGCTTGGGATTCAAAAGAGAACCATGCCTGAATTGACAGGATTTAAATCCATGAAGTTGGACAGGAACACAGGCATGAGTGTGGGTGGAAAACAGTGGCCTGAGGGCTGAACTCTGAGGCTCTCTGATAAATAGGGGTCAGGAAGAAGAGGCAGAAGGAAGGTCAAAGGAATCCACTAACTCCCAGTAAAACCATGGAGGGAGGTCACTCAGAAGGGCAGGGTAGACTTGGAATATGGCATTAAACAAACCAATTCTCACTGCTTACACAGCCATACACTTGCTTAATTGCCATGGCAGCAATCAACTGGACTGAGTCTATGAAGGTTACCTTAGCTTCCCAGGTCTGAACACTCACACTCTACTACCACCCCTCCCCCAAGAAATGCACTTATAGGAAATTTAAGTCCTTAGTTATCTAGGAAGATTTATGACCTTGTTGAGATTAACTCTTGTTACTGTTAATGGATGTGATGCTGCAAAGCTTTGACAGAACATATGTCTTGCTTTATTTTTTAATGGAACAGGCTAAAAGCCCCATCCCACAGGACCAGCTAATTACACAGAGACTTTTACAGAGCTCTAAAGGTCTTACACAGACCACCTTTTCCTTTTGTTTGGGCCACTGTGACTTCCAGGGATTCTGGGATTTCTGCAATCAATAAAAGGGCCTTTAAAACAACCATCCAAAGTCACTAAATGCTTCTCCTGCTGAAGTATACTTAAAAACACAGAGAAGAGAGGTGGCCTGCCTCTCACAACTTAGCATAGTCTATGGGTGTCCTCATTTACAAGGCCAGAGGGAACCCGGGGAGTCCTCTTTTCTGCAAGATGTGTGATTTTATTTTATTTTATTTTATTTTATTTTGAGACTAGGTCTCGCTTTGTTGCCTGGGGAAACACAGGCTCACGTTGCCCAGGGTACCATGGACACAAGCGCTCCCCAGCCTCAGCTTCCCAGGTAGCTGGGATTAAAGGTGCACGCCAGCACACCCAGCTGTGTTTTGAGACTAGGTCTCACTATGTTGCCCCGGGTGGGTCTCGAACCTGCAGACTCAAGCAATTCCCAGCCTTGGTCTCGCTCCGTAGGCTGAGATTAAAGGCACACGCCACCGTGCCCAGCCTTAAGATGTGTGATTTTAATGTTAACTTTAAATGTAACATGGTCCAGGTGGAAGGAAAAACGTCCTGACTAAGAAGACAGAGTCAAGACAGACAGATTCCCTCTGGGTTGGTGTTGAATCCCAGAAGAGTGGGGTAATCCATTTAGCCTTTACATCAGTTTACCTCCTAATCATTCATGCAACTTCTGAAGTAGGAAATACACTTCTGCGTTGACTATTTCTACCTCTGCTGTCAGGACTGGAATTTACCTACGTGTTCAAGTTCCTTTTCTTCTGCCAAAAAGCGACAATGTAAAGGGCCAAGTTGGACAGTGAGTGGCTTGCATACAGAGGTGTCCAGAAATATAGGGCAGAGATCAAAAGAGCATGTAGATAAAATACTCTCTTTCAGTAAGTTGTATGGGTTTGGTGACCTTTGATGGTAGGTTCTAGAATGATAGTTATGCAGAGGTTAGGAATACAGAATGAGAGGGGGTGTAGCAAGAAATAAAAAACCCTTATTACTGAAGAAAATTCTGGAATTCCTCAGGAAATGAGGGAGGTCTGTTCTAGATGTTTCTGTTTTCTTTTCATGGATTCAGTAGTGGATCTCTGAGGTGGGTGGGTGGGTGAGAGGCCTAGGGTTGAGCCAGCTGGGGAGTCTGAAATCATGTGGGGACTCATTTGGTATAAACCAGAGGTCTAATCATTTCCCGTTTCATGTCTCTGCATCAATCACACTCCTGGATGGAAGTGCAACAAATCTGGGAGTTCTTCCTAAGGAAGGCAGGGTCTGAAGGGCGGTCACAAGAAGAGAGATGGACCCTCTCATAACCAAAAACGAGGTGTGACTTTTCTTCCCAGGGGATAGTGTTGGGGTGTGGGAGGGTTCAGAACAGTGGGAGAGGCTAAAATGGACGGACAGTGGTTTTTTTTTTTTTTGACAAAACCATCGAAAAAGTCACCCAAGAAAAAAAATGGTTAGGAATTTCCCCTATGTGGCAGCATTTGCCCTGCAGAACTGAAAGCTTGCAACTCGACTCTTTAGAGTCCAGACACAGCTCGCTCAGGCTCGGAGACCCTCTTCCTACACCCTCCTGCCGGCCTCAACACCATCTCCCTCCACCCCCCAAAGCGGGTACCCAGTCCTAGGGTCCCCCC
>PVHY01024857.1:0-19127 GCA_004024945.1 Uropsilus gracilis | reverse complement strand
ATTGAAAACAAAACACAGGTCTACTTTTGTGACAGTCAAAAGTTTCTCTATGCAAGCATTGTGAGAATTTCCTGTGCTGTGGTTCCGGAACATTTTAGAGGCTAGTGATTTTCTGCTTCTTGTTTATTCTCTACAGCCATGTCTCATCAATAGATGATTCAAGAACATTGCTTCAATGAACATTTTTATTTTATCTAAAGATCTGCCTACACAAAGTCAAGATTGCTAGGATCTGATCTGGATATTCTGGAGCAAGCACACAGCAAGTCTTTCCTGCATCCAACCGGAACATATCTCCTCATGGCAGGTATATGTATCCTGAGCCACATAATTAAAAAAAAAAAAATCAAACAAAAAGCCATCTCCTGGATATTTCTAATTTCATAGAAAGGGTCGGAATTATGGCATTCAAAGTTTCTCAGATATCAGTACTTTCCACTTAATTTTTCTGAATCTTTCTGTGACATATAAGAGATTTGTGAGGCTTTCTTAATTGCTTTAAAGAATATTTAATGGGTCAAATATCCTACCTCTCTTCCTCTGCAGCTCCTTGGACCACTCTATCGAGGTGGATTTCTGGGATTCTAGGAGTAATCTGCCTTTTGTTAATGGCCACTTTGGGAATATTGTCCAGAAAGTGTAAGTTTTTCTAGGCAAATCTTATAAGATAAAAACTGATGAACTTTTTAAATAGTAAAGATCTTTTTATGCTAATACATAGTATTTTACTTTATAAACTTAAATCTAACTATGTAAATTTATTTTCAATTATTTCAGTATTTCTTCAACAAAGCACTGAGCCAACAGTACCTCCAGGACCCACCACAGAATTCCAAGAAGGTTAGTTTGTAAACCTAACCATACACTACAAACCTTGGTGTTAATAGTAGATGAAGTAGGTTACCTGTTTTTTTACATGAAATCATGTTGAACTGTTACACCTAATAATACAAGTCTACCTGGTATTTTCAAGAGAGTCTCATTTCATTGTTTTCTAATATGATAGTTATTGGGTTATATTGATATATGCATCCACTGGTATTTAAAAATATATTGCCTAAAATAACTTTTTTTCAGTATATGAATGCTCATTTTAAGTAAACAAGAATTAGTTACAGTAAGTATTGCAGTTAATCCTAATTGTATGGCATTTTATTTCATAATTGATATTTTATGTTCCTTTCCTTTTACTTTTGCTTCTTTCCTGACTCAACAGAGTGCTAAGTGCATAGGTTTATACATATCTAAATCCTGTTACCTGAGAGTCAACTCAGTCTCAAATATTTTAACATTTTCCAAATGCTATTCAAGTTGTCTTACTATCTTCCATGATTGAGTTTTCTTGTTTCATTGGATTAACATAGAACATTGCACAAGTTTAAATTGTTTTGTTTTGATTTAATAGTATTTATATTGTAGTATGATTGTACCATAGCTTTATCGCCATCATGTCACATAATTGCTCTATCTATCTGTCTGTCTGTCTGTCTGTCTGTCTGTCTGTCTGTCTACCTTTCTATCTGTGTTTTTACTTCAAGCTTTTTCTCTTTATTGTGAGAACATTGAAGATGTCCCCATTTCAATTTATAATTCTATAAATCAGTTGGTTTACAATGATCACAGTGTTGTTAAATAGATCCTCAGGACTTATTTACTAACTGGATGCTTATATCTTTTGGCCAAAAAAGTACTTATCCCACACCCCCTGCCCTCTGTTAGTGGAAATCACACTCCACTCTGCAATGTCAGCGCTAGTCATTTAGATTTGTGTGTCTCATGGTTTTTGTAACTGAAGATGGTAAATGCTTAAGGGACCATCACTATAAAGTATATGATGAGTCATCAAGCTAGTTGTTTTATCTGCCTTCACCTTGGAAATCAAATGCTTCCAGCACATGTTTCAAATATTTTCTTATGCACCACATTCTTTATGATTCAGAAAATATGCTAAAATGTTTTCTTTTTAAAAATATCTCTTTGTCTTACTTATTTCAATTTAAACATCCAAGTTCAATAGGATCATGTCTTCCAAAAATTTCTTTGAAATATTTGTACCTTCATGTTGTATTTTGGTATATGATGTTTAACACATAGAATTGCTACCCAAATAAATGTTAGTAAATGTGATTACAAATGACTAGAAACATAAAGTAATCATATAATTCTGACTCTATTGTTACAATGTAAGTAATCTCCCTAAGGAAAATGGGTGCTGATTCACTCATCTAAATTAATAGTAGAGCTGTTGAGTACTAGATTCTCAGAGAATGTTTGTGGACAAATATAAATAAATAACAAATGATTTTGAATGAATGAAGAGCACTGAAAAAAAAATAGAACTCCAGTGTAATCAGTCTTGTTTTATTTTTTTCTCTTAGATTATGGCAGTTTTTCTTGCCAAGAAAGATGGATTGGTCACCAGTGCAACTGTTACTTCATTTCCACAGGTGTAAAAACTCAAGAAGAAAGCAGAAATTTCTGTGTTTCCCAGAATTCCACTCTACTTCACTTGGACAACAAGGATGAATTGGTATGTATTTAGGTTTGTATGTAGGTATGTATATATGCATGTGTCTATCTAGCTATCTATCTACATGCAAAACTATATAGATAGCTGTATGTATGCATGCATGCATGCATGCATGTATGTGTCTAGGTATCTATCTACATGTAAAACTATATAGATTGCTATGTGATTATATGCATATATGTGTTTTTATATTTGTAACATCTAAATGTAACATCTAAGTGAATGAATACTTTCCAATACTGGTAACCTGAATATCTTGTTTTAGACTTTTAATCAAATAGCAAATAAATAGCATTTTTTGACTGGAAAAAATCATATGAACTTTACATTAAAGCACTCAAAGGTTTATGCTACAGAAATAAAGTTCAAGACAAATGTCAGATAAATAAACTATAAAAAATGTTTTAGAGCAAATTCATTCGTTCAAAAGTGAGAGTTTATGATATTTTATTCTCCATATATAGAAGAGCCTAATAAATGAGACTCTGTGAGGCATGTGCCTATACTCTAAAAGAGGTCTTAAAATGTTTTCAGTCTGTGTAACTGAAAGATAAAATCTGCTATTTAATATTAGATAAATTCTTCTGTTTCCAAGCAGTCCTTTATGAGGACTAGTCCATATAGGTACTGGACTGGTGCTGTCTCCCGTGGAAATCCTGGTGTCTGGGCATGGGAAGACGGCTCTGCAGTCCCTTTAGATTTGTAAGTTTCAGGCATCCATTTTTTACCCCCGTACTTCATGTGTTTATCCTTTGATCTCATTGGTGAAAGCAACTTCTAGCAACGCTGCAGCAAAATTAAACTGTGTAGGCCATGAAAATGCAGAAAATAGACTCTAAATAATAACTGTTTTAGCCGCATCTAGAGGGTGCAAGTCCATGTTCAAGTGACATCAAGTTGTGTACTTGTATCTTTTCTTGCAATTGACTTTTAATGTGTCTTTTATGGTACAAGCATTGGGATGTAGATGCATGAACATTTGCAGGAATTGGCCAGAGAAAACACTATATCCATAATTTTCTCTTGTCTTCTACAGCCCAGTATCCTCAGAAGCTTACTTTTTTCTAATATGCTGGATATATTTGCTGTATATTTGTAATCTCTGAATTTCATCTTCAAATGATATGGAATTCAATCTTGCGATATTCAGTTTTAGATACAAATATTACAGTCTATCTTGTTTTCCTAGACTGCAGTAACCATGCTTTGTTAAACCAAATAGAAGTAAAGTGCATCATATATGAAAAGCATGTAACAAAGGAAAAATAAAAGAATCTCTCAACACATTTGATTGTTTTGATAATAACTGAGGTTTTAGAATCTTCTACTCTGAAATAATGAAAATTAAGATTTGAATAAAAAAGATAATGCATAAATAATTATATATCTTGTTTACATGCTTAGAAGTTAATAGAAACACCATCTCTGTACATGTTAATTTTCCTTTATCATGTATTAACATTTGTATTTTTTATTACAGATTTCGAAATAATCAAAGTGCACATTCAGGGAATTGTCTAGTGTTTGTCCTTGGCTATGGCGTTTTTGGTGCAAACTGTGAAAATGAAAATCATTATATCTGTAAGCAGAGATTTCATTAAATCTTTTTCGGGCAGATGTGGTGGATAACTTATGTTTACCTTAAGAATGGTGGATTCATATTTATATCATATTATTATTCTTAATTACCTATTTCCAGAATTTAACAATAGTTTCAACTTATGTCTTATATAATTTTCATAAATTTGCTTACATGTTTTTAGATTGATGAGACTTATGTACCCATAACTGAGATTATAAAGCTTCTAGGTAAAATGCTAATAAATATATCGATTTAATGCATATTTAAAATTGAAATTGATACATTTTATGTATATATTCCTGTAAGTATTCCTCATGGAAATTTGAATAAAATAAACAGTTTACATCAAATAATCTATATGAACATCATTTCATCCTCTGTAGTCATTATATTGGAACAATTCATCTTCATCTTCTGTTTCTGGAGGTTCTTTCTGAATATCTATATATTTTAATCTTGAACTTTACTATTTGTATTGGTGTAAGACATCTGTACTGCCACTAAAATACTAATTTCCTTTCTCAACCATACTATTGACTTCTTTTACAAAATTTACCATCCCCTTAATACTATTTTTAATCCCTGTGATCGAAGAGTGTTATGCATGGCCATTTTAAAAAATATTCTACATGAATGAAATCAATTTTTTTCTCTGTAGAACAGTTTTGTTTAGCATAATGTCATTTTGGTGTATTTATATTTTGCAAGTGGAAAATGTTTTATATTTTTCATAGTTGAATATCTGTATAAATCTATATTGCAAAAAAAAAAATATATATATATATATACACATAGGTTCTTGTCTAGATATGTAGACCTATATGTATCTATATCATTGCATTCTCCATATAGATCTACATCTGCCTTATCTTATACTTTTTTTTATCAGCTTATCTGTCAATAGTCATTTAGATTGTTTCTAAATCTTCTAAGTAATGTCATAACAATATGGGGTGCATTTGTCTCTTCTAATTAATCTTATATTTTCCAGTCAATACATAACAGTGGAATAACTGGATCATATATCATTTTTAATTATTTTTTTGTGAAATAGCCTATGTTTTCCCAAAATACCAGAATCAATTTATATTCCCATCAATTTATATTCCAATCTATTTATATTGATTCCAACCAATTTATATTATATTCCCATCAATTTATGTTCCAATCAATTTATATTGATTCCAATCAATTAATATTCTCTTGACTTTTTGTAATAGTCATGCTCAGGTGTGAAGTGATACCAATGGTGAAATAATTAATAGACTTTTCAGCAAATGGTACTGAGATACCTTGATGTCTATATCTATTAGAATGAAGATGAACTCCTACCTCATATGATACATGAAAAAAAAAAAAAACCTGAAATGGATCAATGGCTACATGTAAAAGTAAAAACTGTAAACTGTGAACCAAATAGTGACTGTTTCATTTTTTCTATCCATGGGTGATTCAGTGTCAGTTTTTGACTCCTAATTCTTCACTAAGGGTAGTGAACTGAAAACTGTATCTGTCTGGTTTTCAGTGTGTCTGTGATCAGAATTTTAAAGTGTAAAATTTACAAATACTACGAATGGTCAATTAGTTAGTTTGAGCAGTTTGCCGGAAATTCTCAGTAAGTCCCCCTAAACCCAGGTATCAGTAGTCTCACCAGAGATGAACCCTGCCTTTAATAAGAGCAAAGGGAGTTGGGGGAATGGCTTTCCACTCCCCAGTTGCCTGTTTGAATTCTCCTTATTCAAGAAGGAAAATGTAGCACTTAAGTTTGCTGAATGTGATTTGGCTGAAGTCTTCCATCATAAGGCAAATGAATAGTTACTTTTTCATTAATTAATTATTTTTAGCCTTTAACTTGAAGCAATCACTATAAAACCCTCAGAATTTATCAAAGCTTTATGCTATTATGGTGACATTCAAGACAAGTAACACATAAAGTATACAGAATATTTAGAGTGAATGTAAAAGAGATATAATTGGTTTATTTTATATAAAACTTACTGCTACAACTACTATATATATTAATTGTAACCAATGCTACTATATGGATTAATTGAAATAAGCATTGAATCTTGATTCATAATATGATAACTAAGAATTTAATCCACATATGTCAGGAGAGGTATTTCTTTTTGTATACATTATAATACAATAAATTTTAGTTCTTCTAATAGTGTTATCTACCTATGCCTAATAAAAGTAGTATTAAATTTCACATAGACTGGGGCAACTCTTTTTTTTGTGAAATCTTTTTTTAAATTTTATTTATATATAAATTACCCATCTTTGTAATCCCAGGGATTCCCCCCCCCTCACCATCCCTCCCTTCCCCTCACCCCGCCCCAAGTTGTGTGCTTAAGTTTGGTGGGTTAGTTTGTTTTGACTTTTCCTCATGGCTTTTGTTTATTTTTCCCCTATATCCCATATATTAGTAAAACCATTTGGTTTCTGTCTTTTTCTTTTGACTTGTTTCTGCTAATATGATTTCTCTTAAGTACATCCATGTTACCATAAAATCATCAAATTTGTCATTTTTGACTAATGAGTAATATTCCATTGTGTATACCACTTTTTTTTCATCCAGTTGGGGCATTTAGGTTGTTTCCAAGTCTTTGTATTATAAATAGTGCTGCAGTAAACATACGAGTACAGGTGTCCCTTTGTACCCACTTTGACGTCTCTTTTGGGTGGATTCTCAAGAGAGCAATTGTTGGGTCAAATGGTAGTTCCATTTTCATTAATCTGAGAGTCCTCCATACTGCCTTTCATAGTAGCTGGACCAGTTTACATTCCCACCAGCAGTGTCTTACACTGTATACCTTTCTCTCCACATCCTTGCCAGCACTTGTTGTGAGGCAACTTTTTGCTTGGTAGCTGAGATATTTGAATGTTTTTGATTCTTGACCACAATAAAACAGTGTGCTAAATTAGACACTTATGAAATAACTAGTGACTGATGGTAAGATTTTTAAGTTTAGAATTAGGGCAAATTAATTTACTACTTAAATGTTTCAATGTATACTTGTGATAATTGGTTAGATGTCCTCTTCTGCTATTTGATCAGAATATGCAGGAAACTTTCACTTGAGCTCCTCTCAATCTAGGTTTCTTCACACAAGCATCAATCTGTACCACCAGATACTAACCATGTCTTCATGTAAATAAGAACATTGTGGAAGTCTGTTCCTGGAGATTTCATGGTCCTTGAATCTCATTTGAAATCTTATTTATTTCTCCTGGTGTATAATATTGTTTATTGTTATTAAAAGTACTGCTACAGTGTGCTCATTTAAATCATGCTTTCTTCCAATTGTTGAAACACTTTTTTTTTTTTTGTAATTTCCATTGCTTTTCACCTTTTGAAACTTCACTAACTATACCCTAGTCAGGGATTGTAATATTGTTTCTAAAGTACTAGAGAGCAAATATTTTAAACTTTTTAACCAATCTGTTGAACCTAATCAGTTCTGCCATTGCAGTACAAAAGAGGACACTAATAATAGGTAAATGACTTATCTGTGTTATAAAATATCTTTATAGATGAAAGGAGATGTCAGGTGATGTATTTACTTTTATAACCTGATGCTTAACTTATCAACACATCTTGTCCATAGAATTCCACAATGCAGGTTTTTGCTTAAAGGTCAAATAGTGACATTTCAGTGTTCATAAAATACCTGAGATTTAAATGTATAGAAGTGTCCAGTTTGTCACCTTTAGTGTGTTAAAGTTGAGATCCCCAAGGCCCACACACTCACCACAGAGACACTGTTTCCAGCTCTCAGTGGTGGATATGCCACAGTGCAGCCGACGAGCTCTTTGCAGCTCTGACATGAGGTTCTCACTTCAGTCCACATGATGAATTTGTTATTGAGAAGAGATGCACGTAAGGGCTAAAGTTATTAATATTAAAGTATATCATATATTTACTCCCCATTGACTTTTTAAACTTCATCCTACCACATGTAGGAGAATGTTAACTTTTATCCCAAATATATGCTTTCAACTAGGTCACCCATATTTGAATTAGTTCAGTGCAGACATTTCAGTTAATAAAATGGACATAAGTTAGTGACAAAGGCAAGACATAGTAAAGCTTATCTAAATTTTTCACTTTGTTTTGCATCTTTCATTGAAGTCTGAAAAAAGATATTCTAGAATTTGTGACAAAATTGTTTAATTTCTTGATTTTGACATTTATGTTTATTTCCTTGATGAAAAGAGGATCTCTTGATGCTTTTAACTTCATGCAAAATAATGTTATTTTGTCATATCTTTGCTCAATATTCCTGATTGAATTTGTTACTGTTGATTATTGCATCTGTAAAATAATGACATACTTATTAAAAGATCAATGCAATAAACTAAACCCATAATATAATTTTCAAGATACTGGGTAACATTTTAAAGGCTGAATTAAAAGAATGAGTTAAATAAGAACTGCACAAACGTGGGTTAACCAATGGCAAGTTTTTCTTGTTTGATTGGTAGTGCAAGGAGATTATCTCTACTCCTTTGAAGGGGGAGGCAAAACCTGTAAGAATAATCCTGGTGGATGTATATAATTTCTGATATTGGAACTGAATGACAATTGGAAGCTATCTACTTTACTGAAAATAATGTCAGTAGCTTTAACTTTAGGATTAAGATATCCAGATTTAGGCAAAATTGAAATGATTGCAAGAACTTCCATATTTGTTTTATCCTCATATTAATGTAAATATTGCCCAGAGAGAATTTCTGGTATATTATAAATGTCTACATTAGTAATGTAATCCAAAATTCTTCCCAAGTATTGTAAGACACACACATTTAGCACCGTAGAGTCTGTCATATGTGCTCAGCAAATAAGATTATTTCATTGAAATGAAAATTGACAAAGTAAATGATTAAATTACTTATATTATCTTTTCTTTAAGAAACATATTTTTAAAAACAAAATAGTTCCTGGTTCTAGCCCTTCTAAAATATGATAGGATTGATTACATGAGTTTTACATTGATAATATTTTTTTAAACTACACACATACACAACACATACGTATGCTTATGCAAACAAATAGATATAAAACTGATGAAATCTGAGTAAGTCTATCGATTGTGCTAATCCTAATGTCCTACAAGTGGTATTGCACTCTAGTTATATAAGATTTTATTATTTGAGAAAATTGAGTTTATGGTGCAAGTGATTTCCCTTTACTGTATTTTTGTCACTACTTGCTAGGAATCTGTATTTATTTCAAAATATAGTGAATTTCAAAATATAGTTTCAAAATATAATGAATCTGAGTGCTTTAGAGTGAATTTGCTTGTGTAGTACATGCATGTGCAGTAAACTTGTTCATAAAGGAAGAAATGATATAAAACACAAAATATTTGAAAGAAGGCAATATTCCAAGTTCATTCTCCAAGAAATTTTATGTCTCAAGCTTTCTTTTTAATCATTATTACTATTCATGATGCTTAGAGTAAATTTGGCATCACTAAAGAATTTAAATTAGGCCCCAAATGAAGTAAGTCAATCATATATCTTACTGTTCACAGCAATTTGCATGACATCAGAAGAACTAAAATTTAAGCAGGGTATCAAGAATTAATATTATATTCTTCTAGTTATTGAATGCAAAAATTAAACTATAGTGCTAGCGTCCAAGATTATGGTGGTGTCTGTGAGAAGAGGCTAGTCTCTGGAAGTGTGAGAGGAAAGAATGTGGCATATAGGAAGTTTTCTTTGTCTTCCTGGATATAGATTCTTGGGTAACTATAATTGCCCAATTTAATAAATATTAAACCTTATGTTAGTGTATCAATATATTATATGTATATGTTTTTAAAGCATGAAAGGGAGGGCATTATTGATTTCTTTTGAATTTGGAATGCTCAAATTTCAATTTTATGATGACTCACTTCTAATTTCTTTCTGAACTTGTCTTTTTCCTCTTTGGTATTGCATGATCAAGATGAGATTATAAACAGATTCAAGTGTTACCTCCTTTCTAACGAAGCAAACCTTTTGTGGCAGAGCTTGGATATTGGGGGCATCAGAAAGTCAGTAAATTTCAACTAGAAATTTCAACTAAATCAAAATTAAATAAAAATTTGTATAATACAGTTTTCTTTATGAGAAATTTGAAGGCATTAAAACTACTATGGACTTTATTTTTAAAAATTATTTATACATAAATTTCACATCTTTGTAATCCCAGGGATTCACCGCCCCCAACCGTTCCCCCCATTTCCCCCTTGCCCCAAGTTGTGTTTCAGTTTGGTGGTTAGCTTGTTTTAACTTTTCCTCATGGCTTTTGTTTATTTTTTCCTATGTCCCATATGTTATTGAAACCATTTGGTTTCTGTCTTTTTCTTTTTGACTTGTTTCTGCTAATATGATTTCTTTAAGTACATACATATTATCATAAAATTATCAAAGTTGTCATTTTAAATTGATGAGTAGCATTCCATTGTGTATATATACCACAGTTTTTTCATCCAGTCATCTGGTTTGGGGGCATTTAGGTTGCTTCCAAGTTCTTGCAGTTACAAATTGTGCTGCAGTGAACATCCAAGCACAGGTATCACTTTGTGCTCACATTGAGGTCTCTTTTTGGTAGATTCCCAAGAGAACAATTGCTGGGTCAAATGGTAGTTCCATTTTCATTAATTTGAGGGTCCTTCACACAGTTTTCCATAGTGGTTGGACCAGTTTACATTCCTACAAGCAGTGTAAGAGTGTTTCTTTCTCTCCACATCCCCACCAGCACTTGTTGTTGCCCACATTTTGGATGTGGGCCATTCTACTGGTGTAAGGTGGTATATCATTGTGGTTTTGATTTGCATTTCCCTTATTGCTAGTGACACTGAGCAATTTTTCATGTGCCTGTTGACCATTTGTATTTCCTCTTTGGAGAAGTGTCTTTTTAGTTCTTCTCCCCATTTTTTGACTGGGCTTCTTGTTTAGCTTTTTTTAGTTGTGTGAGTTCCTTGGGGATCTTTCTTATTAAAACCTTATCACTCTTGTGGAGGGCAAAACTTTCCCATTCAGTGGGGCTTCTTTTTGTTTTTTTGGGGGTCTCTTTTGCTTTTTGTTTGATGTAGTTCCATCTGTTTATGTTTTCCTTCATTTTTTTTTTTTTTTTGCCATCTGTAGATGTTTCCAGAAAGAGAGTTCTGAATTATAATTCATGGAGGGTTTTACTCTATATATGTTATGGTTTCAGGTCTGACATCTAAGTTTTCTATCCATTTTGAATTGATTTTTATACATGGTGTGAAGAAGTTGTCTTGGTCCATTTTTTTTGCATGTCTTAGTTCAATTTTCCCAGCACCATTCATTGAAAAGACTATCTTTGTTCCAATGTAAATTTTTCACTCCTTTGTCAAAGATTAGTTGGCTATATTTTTTAAATTATTTTTTTATTTTATTATTATTATTTTTTGAGACTAGATCTTGCTATTTTTGCCCATGAAACCACAGGCTCATGTTGCCCGGGGTACAACAGACTCAAGCAATCCCCAGCCTCAGTTTCCCAGGTAGCTGGAATTAGAGGCATGCACCACCACACCCAGCTATTTTTTTGGAACTAGGTCTTGCTTACGGGCCCCAGGTGGGACTCAAACCATGGTCCCTAGCCCTGGCCGCTTCATATAGATTAGTTGACTATATATTTGTGCCTCTATTTCCAGGCACTCAATTCTGTTCCACTGGTCTGATTGTTTTTGTACCAAGCTGTTTTAATTATTATGGCTTTGCAGTATAGTTTAAAGTTTGGAATTGTAATACCTCCATTCTCTTTTTTTTCTGGTCAGGGGGCTTTTTGATATTCAAATATTTGATATCTTGATATTTGTTATTCCTTATGAATTTCTGTAATTTTTGTTCTATCTCTTTAAAGAATGTCTGTGGGATTTATATTCGGATTGCATTGAATCTATAGATTGCTTTTGGTAGAATGACCATTTTGATGATATTAATTCTTCCAATCCATAAACAGGGAATGTCTTTCCATTTTCCTATGTCTTCTATCTCTTTTAGCAGCATTTTAAAATTTTCTTTGTATAGTTCTTTCACATTTTGTTAGGTTTATTCACAGGTATTTAATTTTTTTTTTGGTGCAATGGTAAATGGGATGGTTTTTCTGATTTCTTCTTCTTCTATTTGACTTTTTGCATATAAGAAAACTACCAACTTCTGTGTTGATTTTGTATCCGGCTTCCTTACTGAACTGGTTTTTATTTCAAGTAATTTTCCTGTGGATTTTTTGAGGTTATCCATATAGAGAATCGTGTCATTAGCATATAATGATAGCTTCAATTCCTATTTTCCTATTTGTATCTCTTCTATGTCTTTCTCTTACCTTATTGCCCTAGCTAGAACTTCCAGTACAATGTTATAAAGTAGTGGGGAGAGTAGGTATCCTTACCTGGTTCTTGATCTTAATTGGAATTATTTTAGTTTTTCCCCATTTAGGATGATGTGTGCTGTAGGTTTGTAATAGAGAACTGTTATTATGTTGAGGTATGTTCCTCTAATCCCCTTATATGGACTTTAACAAATGAAATTTTGAGCAAATTATCTAGCTATTCTAGTGCCCTGAAATAATTATTGGTGCTTTAAGAAATTATGAGTACCATAAAACATAGGTTTTAAAACAGTTTATCATACTTTTGGGAAAATTTACAATAACAATCATTAATAAATATTAAGATGTACACATCTATATCTACAAATATAAACTATACCTAATCATAGCTAATATATATATATATATATATACATATTCAGTGTTCTTATCATGAGATGTATCATTTATACAACATAGTTAGGAAACAAAGCATAAAGTCCAGTAAAAAAAACAGGAAGACAAACTTAAAAGACATTTCTTCTACAAATACAAATGGTCTACAGGTATATGAATAATGCTTAATATCACTTGTCATTAGTGAAATGCAAATCAAAATCAAATTGAGATACCACCTAACAGCAGTAAGATAGGCCCATAACAAAAAAAAAAAAAAAAAAAAAAAAAAAAAAAAAAAAAAAAAAAAAAAAAAAAAAAAAAAAAAAAAGGCAACAACAAGAGCTGACATGGTTGTGTACAAAAAGGAACACTTTTGAATTGCAGGTAAGTAAATACAAGTTGATCCATTCAACATGGAAAACTGTGTGGAAGACCCGCAAACTACTAAAAATGGTGCTACCATTTGATTGCAATCTGGCTTTTGGGAATCTACTCAAATTATGCAAGAACACTAATTCAAAGCCAAACTTGCACTCATATGTTTATCACAGCACTGTGTATAATAGCCAGGGCATGGAAACAACCCAAATACTACAAAAATGACCAATGACTCAGAAACTTGTGGTGTATTTACACAATGGAGTATTATTTAGCAATCAAAAAAGACAACCTCATGGCATTTGCAGTAACGTTGATGGAATCAGAAAGAATCGTGATAGAGGAAATAAGCTAAAAGGAAAAAGACAAGTACCAGACAGTCTGACTTATATATGGGACACAGTGATAATAAACAAAAAGAAAAAAAGTCAAAATTGACAAAGTGATAACTGAACTGAAACATGAAGAAAGGGGGAGGGAAGGTGAGAAGGGGAAATGGAAAAGAGATGCAACAAGTAAATAAGATGATGGTTCACAGGTGACATGGTAGTGGGAATAAATTGAAATACATAGCAATGTAAGAATATATATATATGTAAATTAAAAAATAGATTTTTAAGTTCCTGTTTTGTTTTTTGCATGGATAGAGATGTAAATGGCATCATCATTTAACTTCTATATAGAGTATAATGTCAGTTTTATCCAGATTTAGTTAACAACTACTTAAACTTCTTTTAATCATATAATCTTAAGTCATTGTTGTCATTTATTTTAAAATGACATTTTTCCCCAAATCTTTGAAATCTGATTTTGAGCTATCTCACGGGTCTAAATATAAAAAGAAACAGAGGACCTTGTTGTGGCTGCATTGAATTTTCCTGTCTCTGGCCTTCAGAGCTGAAATTCATTTTATATGCTTGACTCTATTTCCAAACAGGGCATTATGAACTCCTTACCAGCACTAGAACGACTCCCAATTTCAGCCCTGTTTGTGGGAGGTGCAGTGTTTCTTCCTATTATTTTCAAAGATCTGACAGTTTTTTATTTAGTTATCTTTTGCTTTTCTACTCTTTTTTTTATTAGTGGCATTGTTTTAAAAAATTATTTACATATATGTTTCACATTTTTGTATTTCCCAGGGTCCACCTACCACCTCCCATCCCTGACCACTCCCACCTTTACTTCCTACCCCAGTTGTGCACTTTAGTTTAGTTGTTAATTTTGATTTTTTTCTACTAGCCTTTTGCTTATTTTTCCTATAACCCATTTATTAGAGAAACAATTTGGTTTCTGTCTTTTTTCTTTCTGACTTATTTCTCTAACATGATTTCTTCTAGGTCCATCCATGTTATCTCAAATTCATTAAATTTATTATTTTTAATTGGTGAGTAATATCCCATTGTGTATATATTTATGCCACATCTTTTCATTTGTAAAAGACTTGAATGTAAGACATGAAACTATAAAATACATAGAGGGAAACTTGGGCAAAACCATCCATGAATTACACTCCAGAAGTCCATTTCTGGACACATCTACAGCTATTAAAATAAATGAAGGAAACATAAGAAGCTGGGACTACATCAAACTGAAATGCTTCTGTACAAAAAAAGAGACAACAAACAAAGCAAAAAGAAACCCAACCAATTAGGAAAATGTTTTTGCCCTCTACAAAAGTCTTAAGGGTTTGATAACAAAAATCCACAAGGAACTTACACAGCTTAGTAAAAGCAAACAAGAAGCCCAGTCCAAAAAAAAAAAAAAAAAAAAAAAAAAAAAAAAAAAAAAAAAAAGAGAAGAAGAAAAACTAAAAAGACTTTCTCCAAAGAAGAAATACAAATGGCTTACAGGCACATGAAAAAGTACTCAATGTCACTAGCAATCAGGGAAAAGCAAATGAAAACCACAATGAGATACCACCTTACATCAGTAAGAATGGCTCACATCAAAAAAATGGGCAACAAGTGTTGGCGTGTATGTGGAGAGAAAAATAACATTCTTACACTGCTGATGGAAATGTAAACTGTTCCAGCCACTGTGATCTGTGTGGAGGACCCTCAAACTAATGAAAATAGAGCTACCATTTGACCCAGCAATCACTCTTCTGGGAATCTACCCAAAGGAGACCTCAATAATTAAAGGATACCTCTTTACTGCAGCACTATTTATAATTACAAGAACATGAAAACAAACCAAATGTGCTTTTCTATTCTTTTCTACTGTTTTTGTGTGTGTTTAACCTCAGAACTGACCATGGTCATTCATATTTTTTTATTATTTGTTTGTTTGTTTATTTATTTATTTTTGAGACTAAATCTCACTATGTTGCAGGGGTAATCTCAAACCCATGGACTCAAGTGATCCCTAGCCTCAGCCTCCCAGGTAGCTGGGGTTACATGCACACACCACCATGCCCGGTTATTTTTCGAAGTCTAGGTCTTGCTATGTTGCCCCGAGTAGTCTCGAACCCATGGACTCAATTGATCCCTGGCCCCAGCCTCCCAGTACTTGCATTACAGGAGTGTGCCACCATCTCTGACATCATTTATATTTTATAGAATTTCTGAATGTTAGGTTTAGGATGTGAGACAGAAACCAAAATAAAGATAATTTCTTTTCACCCATTTTGCCTACTCAATTCAAAGCAAAAAAGTATTCCTGTGTCCTTACAGATTTCAGACATGAATGCTTTTGTGTACTGACATGGTATACATATACACACAGTCAAACACACGCACACATCTTCCATATTCTCTCTTTTGTTGTTGTCATCATCATAATCAAGCATCATCATCATCTTGCACAGTGCAGGAAAAGGGGAAAGATATAAAAAGTATTAGAGCCATTATAATTCTAGGGAATTTCTTCCTTAATTGTGTGTTGGCAAAATTAATTAATCAGCATATGTCTAAAATACTGATTGAATTTTAATATATAAAGTACACTGAATTTGATAAAAAATATTTGAAGCTACTGAAGCTGTGTATTTGTTCATAAAATTTAGGCATTGCTATTAGCTGTGAAAAACACAGAGGTGAAGGATGTCCTAAACCAGAGAAGGACACTCCTTCTTTTACTTTGTTGCAAATTCCAGGTGTGGAAGAGGAGATAAAGCACCAAGAGGGTGTGTAGAGGGTAATTGGAACTGGTTTGGAAGAGGAAGAGAAAGGATTAAAAGAAAGGATCAGGGACTGGGATGAATTTTTGGGAAGGAGAGCAGAGGTGAGTTTGGAGACCTCTGAGGTTTTGGCCCTTGGAGGAAGAGGACCCAGAAGTGGAATCCTCTGTAGCTTCCCCAACATTCAGCCCAGAAGGGTCCTGTGAAGTGCTGAACTACTATGCAACCTGGATAGACTTGAGCTGAGCCTCATGTTGGGGGGATTCACCTGATGGTGATTGGAATGATGGAGTACCAAACTGCAAGGACACAACTTGGCAATTTTGGATTGAGGTGCACTAAAACTGAGGTAAACCCTACACAACTCTCCAAGGAGTAAAAGTGGGGTTCCTTTCTGCTTGGGATACTTGTGCAGGTGTGAACTATTAGACTCTTTGTTTTACCCCTTTACTATAGATAAACATCTATGTTTACCCTTATTGCTAAGGTTTCATTTCTGGGCAACTGCTTGCCCGCAGGTGGGAGAGCCTACAAAAATTAGTGACAAAAATTAAAAGGGGGTAATATCTTACCCTGGTAACACTACTAATTATTGCTATTCATTCAAAATAATTAAAACTTCATGCATGATTTAATTCACAATCAAAAATGACGAGACATCTCTGATCATTTCATTTGTTTTCAAATCTACATCAACAAATCCTGCCAGCTTTTCTTTAAAATATCAGAATTTCATCACTTTATTAGCAATACCTCTTCTAAGCTGCCAAACTTTCTTTTATATTATTCCAGTAGGTACTTAAATGTATCCTTCATCCTATCCTCATTCTCATTTGCATACCCATAACAGCCTTAACCCATATCTGCAGTGTCAAAGGATTCCCAGAGATCACCTATGAAATTTAAGTCAGATGGTCATTCCTCTGCACAAAAAACTTCCTACTTCAATCAGAGAAAAAAACGTAGTTACTCAAATTACCCAATTACCCAATTACCCAAAAATCTATGAACTCTGGCTTCCAGAAATCGGGCACTCAGCTTCATGTTTCATTGTACATTTACTGTGAATTAGAATTCTTCTAAGCATTTAAAGTGTTCTGTTTCACCCTGTCAATAATTGTATAGTTTAGGCATTATGTCATTTTTCAGATGATAAAAAAATATAATAAAGAGAAATTAAGTAAATTTTACATATACCGATACTAAATGTCCTACTTTGTGGTTGCTTTCAACCTCAGTAATGTGCAGACCGACTCATTCATGTCCAGGTGCCATTTACACTCTGTTTTAGATTTGTTTTCATCCATACTCCATTATTTTCTTCTCTTACATTCTGTCTTCTTAGGTATACATTTTACTTGTTTAGTTTTAATCAGGTTTCAAGATAGAATAATGATCAACTTTGATAGATTACATTCCTTTATAAAGGGATGTTCTCAAAAATAGAATGAATTTAATAATTTAGTTGCATATTTCATGAAGAAGAGCTCAACTTTGTTGCAATTAAGTTAACTCATGTAATATGAAACATATCAAAACTGAGACATCTCTGAAAATATATAATTCCTACTTTTGATTAGTTTGATATTTGCCTCATATTATTGATATATATGATATATAGTATATATATATTAATGAGATTTAATCCATCCATCTTCAAAAGGGTGAGAACAAAAAGATTTGCCTGCTACACTTACCATTTTAGCTGTTTCTATAGAAGAAATGTGCTACAAAATAGAGTGTCTCTGATCTTCTGAAATACACATCTCTTTCATGAACAACCAAGGAGATCAGCAGTCTGTCTGCAAGAAAATAAATTCCCCTCAGTTTGTAGGTGTAAGGAATTCTAGTTTCATGATAACCTGATCTTAACCATCAAGACTTTATTAAAATTCTTAGTTGTTTTGCAACTACCCCTGTCCCTCCACTGATTTGACAAAATGAAATAGAATCTCTACCTTGTCTTCCCATGGACAGAGGGATCTGTTCTCTTTAGGACTCAGTTCAAGGTAATGCATTTGATTTGTGCTAACATACTCAAAATGTGTAATGATTTTGAAAATTATCTTGCTTTTCCCAACTAATATGGTGAGTTCTATGTGTAGTTCCTTATACATGAAAGAGAAATTAAACTCCAATAAGCATTAATAAATTGATGTCAAAAGATACATTGTTCTTTTTTTGTGGATCTTCCTTTTCCAACTCTTCATGGAAAATCAGTAACAGTGACTCTGGAGATCAATTGTCTGGAACTTTTTATCTGTTGGATTCTTACCTACAAAATATAAGTTAGTGTAAAAAAGAAATGCAGACTGGAGGCTTTTGCCCTTATTTATAAATGATATCAATAATTTATAGAAATCAAATAATTGCTGGGGATTGCTTTCTGGAATACTAAAATAGGTGAAGTGATGTTGGTAACAGGAGTGTTGTACATGTGATAAAGTTATGCTTAATCTTTCTCAACACATATTGACCATAGAATTCTACAATACAAGCTTTTTGCTTAAAGGTCAAGCAGTGACATTTCATTGATAGTAAAATATCTGAGAATGAGATGCCCATAAGTGACCAACTTGTCACCTTTAGTGTGTTAATTCAGAGTGAGATCTCCAAGGCACACTCACCACAGAGACACTGTTTCCAGCTATCAGTGGGGAAGAAGCCACAGCACAGCCAACAAGATCTTTGCAACTCAGACATGAGGATCTCACTTCAGTCCATGAGATGAATTTGTTATTGAGAAGAGATGAACATAAGGGCTAAAATGAATAATATTCGAAACCTG
>PVHY01024856.1:0-19082 GCA_004024945.1 Uropsilus gracilis | reverse complement strand
ATAGCAGAGAATACTATGTATTCCCCATAGCAGAGAATACTATGTATCCCACATAGCAGAGAATACTATGTATCCCGCAAATCAGTGAATACTATGTATCCCACATAGCAGAGACAATATGTATCCCGCATAGCAGAGAATACTATGTATCACACATAGCAGAGAATACTATGTATCCCGCATAGCAGAAAAGTATGTGTTCCAATAGCAGAGAATACTATGTATTGAAAATAGCAGAGAGTACTATGTATCTCGCATAGCAGAGAATACTATGTATCCCGCATAGCAAAGAATACTATGTATCCCGCATATCAGAGAATACTGTATCCCACATAGCAGAGAATACTATGTATCCCACATAGTAGAAAATACTATGTATATTGCATAGCAGAGAATAATATGTATCCTGCATAGTAGAGATAATATGTATCCCACATAGCAGAGAATACTATGTATCCCGCATAGCAGAGAATTCTATGTATTCTGCATAGCAGAGAATACTATGAATTCCGAATAGCAGAGAATACTATGTCTTCTGCATACCAGAAAATACTACGTATTTGGAATAGCAGAATATACATATTCCGCATAGCAGAAAATACTACGTATTCTGCATAGCAGAAAATACTATATTCCACATAGCAATAAAATACTGTTATTCCGCATAGCAGAATACTCTGTATTCCGCATAGCAGAGAATACTATGTATTTTGCATAGCAGAGAATACTATGTATTTCGCATAGCAGAACATACTATATATTCCACATAGCTGAATATACTATGTATCACACATAGCAAGGAATACTATGTATCCCACATAGCAGAGAATACTATGTATCTCACATAGCAGAGAATACTTTGTATCCCGCTTAGCAGAGAATACTATGTATCCCACATAGCAGAGACTATATGTATCCTGCATACCAGAGAATACTATGTATTCCCTATAGCAGACATTACTATGTATCCCACATAGCAGAGAATAGTATGTATCCCGCATATCAGAGAATACTGTATCCCACATAGCAGAGACAATGTGTATCCCGCATAGCAGAGAATAGTATGTATCCCGCGTAGCAGAATAGTATGTGTTCCGAATTGCAGAGAATACTATGCATTGAAAATAGCAGACAGTACTATGAATCCCGCATAGCAGAGAATACTACGTATTCCGCATAGCAGAATACTATGTATTCCACATAGAGAGAATACTATGTATCCCGCATAGCAGAGAATACTATGTATTCCCCATAGCAGAAAAATACTATGTATCCCACAATGCAGAGAATACTATGTATCCCGCATAGCAGAGAATACAGTGTATCCTGCATAGCAGAGATAATATGTATCCCGCATAGCAGAGAATACTATGTATCCGGCATAGCAGAGAATACTATGTATTCCCCATAGGAGAGAATACTACCTATTCCGCATAGCAGAGAATACTATGTATTCCGCATAGCAGAATACTATGTATTCCACATATCTGAGAATACTATGTATCCCGCATAGCAGAGAATACTATGTATTCCCCATAGCAGAAAAATACTAAGTATCCCACAAAGCAGAGAATATTATGTATCCCTATAGCAGAGAATACTATGTATCCTGCATTGCAGAGATAATATGTATCCCCGCATAGCAGAGAATACTATGTATCCTGCATAGCAGAGAATACTATGTATTCCGCATAGCAGAGAATAGTATGTATTCCGAATAGCAGAGAATACTATATATTCCGAATAGCAGAGAATACTATGTGTTCTGCATACCAGAATATACTATGTATTTGGAATAGCAGAATACTACGTATTCCGCATAGCTGAAAATACTACGTATTCTGCATAGCTGAAAATACTATGTATTCCGCATAGCAGAAAATACTGTGTATTCCGCATAGCAGAATACTGTGTATTACAATAGCAAAATACTATGTATTCCGCATAGCAGAGAATGCTATGTATTCTGCATAGCAGAAAATACTATGTATTCCGAATAGCAGAGAATAATATGTGTTCTGCATAGCAGAAAATACTATGTATTCTGCATAGCAAAATACTACGTAATCCGCATGACCAAAAATTCTTCGTATTCCGCATAGCAGAAAATATTATGTATTCCGCATAGCAGAATACTATGTATTCCGCATAGCAGAAAATACTATGTGTTCTGCATAACAGATAACTATGTTTTCGGCATAGCAGAGAAGACAATGTATCCCGCTTAGCAGAGAATACTATGTATCCCACATAGCAGAGACTATATGTATCCCGCATACCAGAGAATACTATGTATTCCCCATAGCAGAGATTACTATGTATCCCGCATAGCAGAGAATACTATGTATTCCGAATAGCAGAGAATACTATATATTCCGAATAGCAGAGAATACTATGTGTTCTGCATATCAGAATATACTATGTATTTGGAATAGCAGAATACTACGTATTCCACATAGCTGAAAATACTACGCATTCTGCATTGCAGAAAATACTATGTATTCCGCATAGCAGAATACTATGTATTCCGCATAGCAGAGAATACTATGTATTTTGCATAGCAGAGAATACTATGTTTCCCACATAGCAGAGAATACTATGTATCCCACATAGCCGAGAATACTATGTATCCCACTTAGCAGAGAATACTATGTATCCAACATAGCAGAGAATACTATGTATCCCACATATCAGAGAATACTGTATCCGAAATAGCAGATACAATGTGTATACTGCATAACAGAGAATACTATGCATCCCGCATTGCAGAGAATACTATGTATTCCCCATAGCAGAAAAATACTATGTATCCCACATAGCAGAGAATACTATGTATATCGCATAGCAGAGAATAATATGTACCCTGCATAGTAGAGATAATATGTATCCCGCATAGCAGAGAATACTATGTATCCTGCATAGCAGAGAATACTATGTATTCCACATAGCAGAGAATACTATGTATTCCGAAGAGCAGAGAATACTATGTGTTATGCGTAGCAGAAAATACTAGGTATCCTGCATAGCAGAATAGTATCTGTTCCGAATAGCAGAGAATACTATGTATTGAAAATAGCAGAGAGTACTATGTATCCTGCAGCAGAATAGTATGTGTTCCACATATCAGAGAATAATATGTATCCCGCATTGCAGAGAATACTATGTATTCCCCATAGCAGAAAAATACTATGTATCCCACATAGCAGAGAATACTATGTATATCGCATAGCAGAGAATAATATGCATCCTGCATAGTAGAAATAATATGTATCCCTCATAGCAGAGAATACTATGTATCCTGCATAGCAGAGAATACTATATATTCCACATAGCAGAGAATACTATGTGTTATGCGTAGCAGAAAATACTAGGTATCCTGCATAGCAGAATGGTATCTGTTCCGAATAGCAGAGAATACTATGTATTGAAAATAGCAGAGAGTACTATGTATCCTGCATAGCAGAATAGTATGTGTTCCACATATCAGAGAATAATATGTATCCCGCATTGCAGAGAATACTATGTATTCCCCATAGCAGAAAAATACTATGTATCCCACATAGCAGAGAATACTATGTATATCGCATAGCAGAGAATAATATGTATCCTGCATAGTAGAAATAATATGTATCCCGCATAGCAGAGAATACTATGTATCCTGCATAGCAGAGAATACTATATATTCCACATAGCAGAGAATACTATGTATTCCGAATAGCAGAGAATACTTTGTGTTATGCATAGCAGAAAATACTATGTATCCCACATAGCAGAATAGTATCTGTTCCGAATAGCAGAGAATACTATGTATTGAAAATAGCAGAGAGTACTATGTATCCCGCATAGCAGAGAATACTATGTATTCCGTATAGCAGAATACCATGTATTCCACATAGCAGAGAATACTATGTATTCCCCATAGCAGAAAAATACTATGTATCCCACAATGCAGAGAATACGATGTATCCCGCATAGCAGAGAATACTATGTATTCCGCAAAACAGAGAATACTATGTATCCCGCATAGCAGAATAGTATGTGTTCCACATCAGAGAATACTATGTATCCCGCATTGCAGAGAATACTATGTATTCCCCATAGCAGAAAAATACTATATATCCCACAAAGCAGAGAATACTATGTATTCCGAATAGCAGAGAATACTATGTGTTCTGCATACCAGAAAATACTATGTATTTGGAATAGCAGAATACTACATATTCAACATAGCAAAAATACTACGTATTCTGCATAGCAGAAAATACTATGTATTCCGCATAGCAGAAAATACAGTGTATTCCGCAAAGCAGAATACTATGTATTCCGCATAGCAGAGAATACTATGTATTCCCCATAGCAGAAATATACTAGGTATCCCACAATGCAGAGAATACTATGTATCCCGCATAGCAGAGAATACTGTGTATCCTGCATAGCAGAGATAATATGTATCCCGCATAGCAGAGAATTCTATGTTTCCCGCACAGCAGAGAATACTACGTATTCCGAATAGCAGATAATACTATATATTCCAAATAGCAGAGAATACTATGTGTTCTGCATACCAGAATATACTATGTTTTTGGAATAGCAGAATACTACGTTTTCCGCATAGCTGAAAATACTACGTATTCTGCATAGCAGAGAATACTGTGTATCCCGCATAGCAGAGATAATATGTATCCCGCATAGCAGAGAATTCTATGTTTCCCGCATAGCAGAGAATATTATGTACTCTGAATAGCAGAGAATACTATATATTCCGAATATCAGAGAATACTATGTGTTCTGCATTCCAGAATATACTATGTTTTTAGAATAGCAGTATACTACATATTCCGCATAGCTGAAAATACTACGTATTCTGCATAGCAGAAAATACTATGTATTCCGCATAGCAGAATACTATGTATTCCGCATAGCAGAGAATACTATGTATTTTGTATAGCCGAGAATACTATGTATCCCACATAGCAGAGAATACTATTTATCGCACATAGCCGAGACTATATGTATCCCGCATAGCAAAGAATACTAAGTATTCAACATAGCAGAGATTACTATGTATCCCGCATATCAGAGAATACTGTCTCCCACATAGCAGAGACAATGTGTATCCCATATAGCAGAGAGTACTATGTATACCGCATAGCAGAGAATACTATGTATTCCGCATAGCAGAATACTATGTATTCCACATAGCAGAGAATACTATGTATCCCTCATTGCAGAGAATACTATGTATTCCCCATAGCAGAAAAATACCATATATCCCAAAATGCAGAGAACACTATGTATCCCCCATATCAGAGAATACTATGTATCCCAATAGCAGAGATTAATTTGTATCCTGCATAGCAGAGATAATATGTATCCCACATAGCAAGAATACTATGTATCCCGCATAGCAGAGAATACTATGTATTCCGCACAGCAGAGAATACTATGTATTTTGCATAGCAGAGAATACTATGTATTTCGCATAGCAGAAAATACTATATATTCCACATAGCTGAATACACTATGTATCCCACAAAGCAGACAATACTATGTATGCCACACAGCAGAGAATGCTATGTATCTACATAGCAGAGAATACTATGTATCCCGCTTAGCACAGAATACTATGTATCCCCCATAGCACAGACTAAATGTATCCCGCATAGCAGAGAATACTATGTATTCCCCATAGCAGAGATACTATGTATCCCACATAGCAGAGAATACTATGTATCCGGCAAATCAGTGAATACTATGTATCCCACATAGCAGAGACAATATGTAACCCGCATAGCAGAGAATACTATGTATCACACATAGCAGAGTATACTATGTATTCCGAACAGCAGAGAATACTATGTATTTCGAACAGCAGAGAATACTATGTATCCCGCATAGCAGAAAAGTATGTGTTCCAATAGCAGAGAATACTATGTATTGAAAATAGCAGAGTACTATGTATCCCGCATAACAGAGAATACTATGTATCCCACAATGCAGAGAATACTATGTATTCCGCATAGCAGAATACTATGTATTCCACATATCAGAGAATACTATGTATCCTGCATTGCAGAGAATACTATGTATTCCCCATAGCAGAAAAATACTATGTATCCCACATAGCAGAGAATACTATGTATATCGCATAGCAGAGAATAATATGTATCCTGCATAGTAGAGATAATATGTATCCCGCATAGCAGAGAATACTATGTATCCCGCATAGCAGAGTTCTATGTATTCTGCATAGCAGAGAATACTATGTATTCCGAATAGCAGAGAATACTATGTGTTTTGCATACCAGAAAATACTACGTATTTGGAATAGCAGAATATACGTATTCCGCATAGCAGAAAATACTATATTCCACATAGCAGTAAAATACTGTTATTCCGCATAGTAGAATACTCTGTATTCCGCATAGCAGAGAATACTATGTATTTTGCATAGCAGAGAATACTATGTATTTCGCATAGTAGAACATACTATATATTCCACATAGCTGAATATACTATGTATCCCACATAGCAGGGAATACTATGTATCCCACATAGCAGAGAATACTATGTATCTCACATAGCAGAGAATACTTTGTTTCCCGCTTAGCAGAGAATACTATGTATTCCACATAGCAGAGACTATATGTATCCTGCATAGCAGTGAATACTATGTATTCCCTATAGCAGAGATTACTATGTATCCCACATAGCAGAGACTACTATGTATCCGGCATATCAGAGACTATATGTATCCTGCATAGCAGTGAATACTATGTATTCCCTATAGCAGAGATTACTATGTATCCCACATAGCAGAGAATACTATGTATCCTGCATATCAGAGAATACTGTATCCCACATAGCAGAGACAATGTGTATCCCGCATAGCAGAGAATACTATGTATCCCGAGTAGCAGAGAATACAATATATTCTGCATAGCAGAGGATAGTATGTATCCCGCATAGCAGAATAGTATGTGTTCCGAATAGCAGAGAATACTATGCATTGAAAATAGCAGAGAGTACTATGAATCCCGCATAGCAGAGAATACTACGTATTCCGCATAGCAGAGAATACTATGTATCCCGCATAGCAGAGAATACTATGTATCCCACAATGCAGAGAATACTATGTATCCCGCATAGCAGAGAATACTGTGTATCCTGCATAGCAGAGATAATATGTATCCCGCATAGCAGAGAATACTATGTATCCCGCATAGCAGAGAATACTATGTATTCCGCATAGAGAGAATACTATGTATTACGAATAGCAGAGAATACTATCTGTTCTGCATACCAGAATATACTATGTTTTTGGAGTAGCAGAATACTACATATTCCCCATAACAGAAAATAATGTGTACTCTGCATAGCAGAAAATACTATGTATTCTGCATAGCAGAATACTGTTATCCGCATACCCGAAAATACTACGTATTCTGCATAGCAGAGAATACTATCTGTTCCGCATAGCAAAAATTCTACGTATTCCGCATAGCAGAATACTATGTATTCCCCATAGCAGAGAATACTATGTATTTTGCATAGCAGAGAATACTATGTATTTCGCATTTCAGAACATACTATATATTCCCCATAGCAGAAAAATGCTATGTATCCCACAATGCAGAGAATACTATGTATCCCACATAGCAGAGAATACTGTGTATCCTGCATAGCAGAGATATATATATCCCGCATAGCGGAGAATTCTATGTATCCCGCATAGCAGAGAATACTATGTATTCTGCATAGCAGAGAATACTATATATTCCGAATAGCAGAGAATACTATGTGTTCTGCATAGCAGAAAATACTATGTATTCACATAGCAGTATACTACGTATTCCGCATAGCAGAAAATAATGTGTATTCTGCATAGCAGAAAATAATGTGTATTCCGCATAGCAGAAAATACTATGTATTCCGCATACCAGAAAATACTGTGTATTCCTCATAGCAGAATACTGTGTATTACGCATAGCAGAATACTATGTATTCCGCATAGCAGAGAATACTATGTGTTCTCATAGCAGAAAATACTATGTATTCTGCATAGCAGAATACTACATAATCCGCATGGCCGAAAATACTTCGTATTCCGCATAGCAGAAAATACTATGTATTCCGCATAGCAGAATACTATGTATTCCGCATAGCAGAGAATACTATGTATTTTGCATAGCAGAGAATAATATGTATTTTGCATAGCAGAACATACTATATATTTTGCATAGCTAATATAGTATGTATCCCGCTTAGCAGAGAATACTATGTATCCCACATATCAGAGAATACTATGTATCCCACATAGCAGAGAATACTATGTATCCCGCATATCAAAGAATACTATGTATACCACATCGCAGAGACCTTTTGTTTCCCGCATAGCAGAGAATACTATGTATTCCCATAGCAGAGAATAGTATGTATCCCACATAGCAGAGAATACTATGTATCCCGCATATCAGTTAATACTATGTATCCCACATAGCAGAGGCAATATGTATCACGCATAGCAGAGAATACTATGTATCACACATAGCAGAGAATACTATGTATTCCGCATATCAGAGAATACTATGTATTCCGAACAGCAGAGAATACTATGTGTTCTGCATAGCAGAAAATACTATGTATTCCGCATAGCAGAGAATACTATGTGTTCTGCATAGCAGAAAATACTATGTATTCCGCATAGCAGAAAATACTATGTATTCTGCATAGCAGAAAATACTATGTGTTCTGCATAGCAGAAAATACTGTGTATTTCGCATAGCAGAAAATGCCACATATTCTGCATAGCAGAAAATACTGTGTATTCTGCATAGCAGAATACTGTGTATTACGCATAGCAGAATACTATGTATTCCGCATAGCAGAGAATACTATGTATTTTGCATAGCAGAGAATACTATGTATTCCGAATAGCAGAGAATACTATGTGTCTGCATAGCAGAAAGTTCTATGTATTCCACATAGCAGAATACTACGTATTCTGCATAGCAGAAAATACTATGTATTCCGCATAGCAGAAAATACTATGTGTCCCGCATAGCAGAAATTATTATGTATTTTGAATAGCAGGAAATACTATGTATTCCTCAGAGCAGAAAATACTATATACTCTGCATAGCAGAATACTACGTATTCTGCATAGCAGAAAAATACTACCTATTCTGCATATCAGAATACTTTGTTTCCGCATAGCAGAAAATACTATGTATTCCGCATAGCATAAAATACTCTGTATTCTTCATAGCAGAATATTATGTATTCCGCGTAGCAGAGAATACTATGTATCCCCATAGCAGAGAATACTATGTATCCCGCATAGCAGAGAATACTATGTATCCCCACATAGCAGAGAATACTATGTATCCCGCATAGCAGAGTATGCTATGTATTCCACATAGCAGTAAATACTATGTATCCCACATAGCAGAGAATACTTTGTATCCCACATAGCATAGAATACTATGTATTCCTCAATGCAGAGAATACTATGTCTTCCCCATAGCAGAGAATATTGTGTATTCCGCATAGCAGCGAATACTTTGTATTCCGCATAGCAGTGAATACTATGTATTCCGCATAGCAGCGAATACTTTGTATTCCGCATAGCAGAGAATACTATGTATTCCGCAAAGCAGAGAATACTATGTATCCCGCATAGCAGACAATACTGTGTATCCTGCATAGCAGAAAATACTCTGTATCCCGCATAGCAGAAAACACTATGTATTCTGCATAGCAGAATACTATGTATACATATACATATACACACAGCAGAAATTACTATGTATTCTGCATAGCAGAATACTCTGTATACATATACATACACACACACAGCAGAATACTCCTCAGTTACCAAAAAAGATAAGATCTTGCATATGTCGCAATAATGGTAATACTGGAAGGAATAATTCTATGTGAAATAAGTCAATAGGAGAAAGAGAAATACCAGATGGTGTCACTTTTATGTGGAATACAGAGAAGCCAAACAAAGGGGCAGTTAAAACCAAACCAAAAATAAACATTAGACTTCTGACAGTAAATCTGAGGCTACCAGAGCAGGGAGGGGGAGGTGAAGGGATGAAAGCAAAGTGTGGAGGGAGCGCGGTGGACTATCGTAGAGCACTGTGTCTTGGTGGTGGATATGGTAGCAACACCTGAAAGGGAAGATTCTGTACCTCTAAATCATAAAAAATGTTGTACATCAATTTAAAAAATAATAATTAAGAAAATGGCAAGAATAAAAACATCATATTAGAATTTTTATAATTACAAAAGAAAAAGATGCTACTTCAGGATTGGAACCATCATTGTATATGCAATGTGCTGTTAACCAAAATGTTAAGTGACACAGGATAGTATAGAAACATTATATTCTAATAATAATAATAGATATCAACATCATTATTTAGAGAAGAGGTCAATGAACTGCAGCCAGGATGATGAGCAGCCATGTGTTTTTATAATGATTTTTTGGCATCTGCTTATTCATATCGTCTGTGGTTGCTTTCACTCCACAGTGCAGGAGCTAAATAGTTGCTGCAGAAACAACACCCATTAAACCTAAAATATTTTCTACATAATCATTAACTGAAACAGGTTACCATCTCCTAGTTTGGATTGTGGATTTTCCCTTGAAAGTATTCATTCCTTTCTACAGGGGAAAATTAAATGTGCCAATAAAATCAATGTCTGTTTTCAGAAATAGTACCACCCCTCTGAGTTAACTTTCCCTCTTTCCAAAAAAGCACATTTCATTCATTCTTTCAGTGGGAATCTGTGCGAACCTTTTAGTCGTTGCAAGTCTAAAAATGCCTTTATTTTGCCCATGCTTGGAAATGACAATTTAATTTAGTATAAAATTGTAGTTTCACAGTCTCACTTTAGGTACTTTGTAGGTATTGTATTATTTCATTTTATATGCATTTCTTTTTTTGAGAAATCAATTCTTTTTTTAAAAAAAATAATCTCATTGGTGTTTTACTTCTGGTAAAATTTCCTAAGATTTCCTTTTTAACATTGTTTATTTATAGTCTTATAAGATATAGCTCAATATAAATTTGTACTTGTTTGTTATGTTTTATATTTGGAATATACTTTGAATCTGAGGAATTATGTCTTTAGTTTTAGAAATATTTAGCCACTATATCCTTAAGGAGTTCTTGTCTACCATTCTATCCACTTCCTTTTCTTGGACTTTTTTGAGACAAATATTGCAAACTCTTGGTCTACCTATGTCTCCTTAATTTATCCTTCATGTATTTTTAATTCCCTGTCCCTTAGTGTTTTGTCCTGCGTTGATTTTCTCAGAAATACTTTGCAATTCATTAATTTTTTATTCAATCCTGTCAAGTCAAGATCATATTTATTTCAATGACTAATGAAAGGGTGAGTCCCCTCAATACTCCTAGGCTCACTATTGGATCAGGCTGCATATCTTGTTGAAACACTTTCTAGTTCCTTTATAATAGTTGAACTTCCATCTGTCCTGACTTGCTTCTAAACCCAAAGTGACTTTAGGCTCACCATTTTATGTTTTTGTTTTATTTATGATTATCAATGATAACCATAATATTTTTTGTTCCAGCTACATTTTTTAAAATTTTCCCTTCTTATATTTTATAAATCATAATTTTGCATTTATTAAAAGTATTTAAAACATGAACTCATGATACCCTCTCAATCAGAAATGGTTTCATTCCAGAAGTATTTGTACATAATGGAGATTATTTAATTAACCTTCAAAAATATGAATAAATAATTTTGTAATAGTGACTCTTGAGTCAGTATAGCATGCAGTTAGGGATTTAGGACAAAGGTCTTTATGGAGTTCTTTGCACCTTGTCAAATAAGCAGTGATGTGCTGCGATGTCATATGAAGTGTCCTATCAACTGAGTTCTTCCATTTATATTGAGATGCTCTTGAACTCTACCCATACCATTCAGGAATTCAAATAACTCCTGAACTTTTCTGTGAAATTTAGGTGTCTTTGTAGGGTTGAAGAGGATGAGTGTTCTGGGTTCTTCTTAGGCTAGTCTTGTTGAACAATCAAATTAGCATCAGATAGATTAGATAATCATCATACAGATTATGTACGTACAGAGAATGTACATGAATATAAGGTTTGAAGCAAAAGGGGGCAAATCAAGTTTTTAACCTGAGCTAGGAAACAGGGTAGTTGCCCGTGGCTTCAAGAAGAGAGGAGTACTCACGCAATGAGAAGAGAGGAACTAATGATGAATGGACCAGGTGCTCTGTTTACCCTGCCTTAGTGACAGGTTTCTCCTGTCAGTTATTTTTGGAGATAACCCTAAATCTATGTATCACCCCCAATTTTCATTGTTCTAGGTGTTAAGGGAGTGGTGAAAGTTTGTCAAGAGACTACAGGGCTTCCATTGACTTTAGTTTAAATAATCTACATGCCAAAGTGACTCATGTTGGGAAGACCTATTCTGAACTTTTTGTGGAGGCCTATCTGTCAGCTAACATTCCCATGGTTCTGTTGCATCCTGAACCCTTATTTCTGCATGTGTTGTCCATCTATACTGTTCTAACTCAAATGAGAAAAAAATCCTTCTGTTTTATTTACATAATCAAAAGAAAAACCTATTGTCATAAAATTCTAGAAACTTGACAAGGTTTATACTGAATAATTGAGATTATTTTCAATGTGAATGTTAGAAATGCTGATTTAAAAAGTCTTTCACATACACACAGATAAATACAATTTAAACTGGAGAAGACTGAATGAGATCATTGTAAATATCTTGATTGTTATATTGTACTCAAGTTTTGTAAAATGTACCATTGAGGTAAACTCGACAACGTGCACAGATATATTTCTGTGTTATTTCTTATTTTGAGGTATTGCATATTAACCTACAACTATCTCACTTTTTTCAAAAGTAAGGGGGAAAATCAGACAACCTTGACAGTGAAGAATTTCCTTTCTGGTCCTTTAGTCCACATAGTATCCAGTCTTCCATTGTTTGGGGAAGGCACTTCTTCCTTCTCTTCCTTTCTCTTCCCTTATTTTCAGAATGAAATTAAAGAGAAAGGAAATGAAGGGAAGGCCAAAAAGCATGTAATTCTTTGTATCATAGAGGAGAAAAAAAAAACATTACTTATCGCTGGCATGGTTGTGTATCTCACTCTCCTTTCCTAATGGCTTGTGAATTGTTTTCACTTAGTTTTATCCCCAGGAATCCTCATGCTAACAGCAGAAATTATATGGGTTTTGCCTTCTAAAATGTGAATATTGCTTCCTTGGAATATCTTGAAGAACTTAAGTCCTACAGGATATTAGTAGGGTTGCAACTAATTAACTTTGTGGTTCTGATTTGCTATCAAGTGGCAATGTTAGGATTTCTGCCCTCTGGGGTGGTGCTTGCATTACTAGGAATATAGGTGATGCCACGTGGGAATGCTGAAATGATTCATAGGCATCTTATCTGATTACGAGTATACTTAAAGACAGCTGAAATTTGATGGAAAGAATGAAGCAAGGGCTAGGAAGTAAAGGAAGAGGAATGTTCTTTAGGCTGAGAGTTAAGAGTGATGTACAATTTACATGAAGATGATAAATTCTAGAATGGAGGGTGAGGAAAACTAATGTCCTCTGATATTTCTTTAGGAAACATGGACTCTAGATAGTAATGGCTAACACTTTCTTGTTCTATTATGTACCAGAGTTATAATCTAAGCCTTCTACATTACGTCAACTAGTTTAATCCTCATCACAATCTCATGGAGTGAGTACTACCAATATTCCAATATTTGTATTAGGAAACAGAGTGGGGGTAACAGGAGGAGCTGCACATATTGACTAAGGGCACATAGCCAGTAAAATATCATGTAATCTGCTTGTAGAGTATGTATTTTTAATACTTTTTCTTGAGTCCCTATCTGGTACTTAATACCTTTAAGACTTTATACAAGTTGCTTAACTTTTTTGAATCATAGTTTCCTCAATAGCACAATATATTGCTGCAACGATTAAATAAGATACTGCAAGTAAAGAACTTGGCAAAATACTAGGCACCAAAGAAGCACTCAGTGCATGCTAGCTGTTAGTAGTAGTAATGGTAGTGTTGTTATTGTTGCTATCATTATTATTGCCTCTCCCAGTCCTGCTTTTCCATCACCAGCAGCTGAAGGGAGAGTATTAGATGTGATCTTGTTAGCTCATGACTGAGAGGCACCCCAGGAGCCCCAAACTTGCATACTGTAAAAGAATCCAGCCATCTGTGTACACAAAAAGCAAAACATACGCTTAGTGTGAAAGAACTTCATTAGAATTAGTGTGCATAGAGAGGGAAGAGAGGATATTTTTCCCAATAAAAACCCAAAGTTATTTATTCCCTTATGAGTAAATATCCTGCTGAATAGGATTGACCTGAAGCAGAGCCACTGAGACCCAAAAGCTTGCCACAAGTCTAAAGCACCGTCTGGCAAGGAACCAGAAAAAAATAATTCTGAAGCAGGTTTCAGAATGCTGGAACCAAAGAAGCAAAATCAAAATACAAATTAAAGTAAAACTGCCGTTGTCAGCCTCCCCAAGCACTCACACTCCTGTTTGTTTTTGAAATGTTTCTGCATGTCTTTCCAGTATTCTTCTCAGCAGTCTCAGGTTGCAGAAGCAGGAACTCTCCTTCCTTCTTCCCAGACCGCACTTGACTTCTGTGTCATTTACATTACCTGGCTGCTTATTTAAACCCTTGGTTAAGTGAGGGGAGGAAAATGGTACTGTCCCCTTTTATAAAGATGTTTCTGTACCTATCTGAAACTTCCGAGAGAGAAGTAGCCAGAAGTCCTTTAAAATGAAACCTGACTGCAAATCTGGAGGATGGTCTTCAACCACAAATGCTCCCATCAGTCTAATCAGTGACTTTTAATAAATTCAGCTTATAATAAATTGATGAAAATTAAGAATGTTATGTTAGAGTAGGATTTATTTAAAATTTACTTTATAAGATTAAACATCTTTTAAAAGCTGTTTTTAAAGAGCAACATAATTACTATAAATTACAGGCTTAAGTGAAGAAATGCAAAATAAAACCACCTTTACTGTATCAGACAGAAGCAGATGCAATCACTGACAAGTGCCCATTGTAAACACACTCATACAATGCTCAGGTTCTTTAGTGAACAATGTAATGGTATCTATTAATATTTTTTGAGGAAACATGTTCCATTTTATTTATTTTTTTAATAATATATATTTTTATTGAATAAGTTTTGTTTACATTTGCCTTTTGGGTGTTCCTCCCCCTTCCTCCATCCCACCCCCTTGGTCTCTCCATCTCTTCTTTCACTGACATTTGTTGTTTAATTTTTAGTCCTTTGGTTTCTTCCTTTTCTTTCCTGTAACCATGTCCTTTTGTCCAGTGTGGACGTGGTTTCCTGGGACACAGTGGCCTGTGCTTAGTTTTCCAAGTGCCTTTTTGCTGCTGGTCGCCAGTTCACACATGATTGTGTTCTCTCAGTGCCTCCTCCTTTCTAGTCAGCTTCTCCGACCCATCTTCTGTCATATTTTGCTCCTTCTTTGTTTTGTAGCTCTGGTTGCTGGCGTTGGGGGCATTTCTCCCGGCCAAAGTTTGTGCACCCATTTTTTTTTAATCGAGATAGGCCCTGGCAGATGAGTCTGGTCTGGTTCGTTGTGGGGCCACCGCCCGTCTCTGTGACTTTCCTCACCCCCTAAAGTAGGAGAGTTCTTTGATCACGCTGAAGGCATCTCTGAACGGAAAATTCCATCCCCATCATTGTAGATCACAGTGGTTGTATTTCTGAGGTAGTTCGTCTCCACAATCAGTCTTATAGTCCTGTGTCCCATGGATCTGATATGTTCATGTTCGTTGTTCTGGAATACTTCTTTGTTTTTCATCTCTGTATTCGTGTGCAACTGCCATTGAATCGCTGATTTAGTTGCTTCTGGTGAGGGTTGACTGGATTTGGAGAAGACCAAAGGGAATGACCCCTATCACCCACTACCCCCCGCCAGCCTCCCAGCCCACCAGCCCACCCACCCCCCGCCAACCTGTGCGTCCAGCTGAACCCCGAATGGAACATGGCAGGCTGGATGGAGGGGGGCTCAGTGCCCGGCAGCATGGCTGAACCGGGCATGTGGGCAGGGCTGGCTCTCTATTAATATTTTTAATGTCCTCTTATCCCCTTTCTCTCTACATATAACCCCTTTATTTTTCTAAAAGCCTACCTTACAGCATCGTTTACCCAGTTGAGCCCAGATGCAGGAACCAGGCTCTCTGTAGCATTGTTTGTATTTTTATTTGTAAGAAACTGAAAACAGCTTAAATGTCCACTAAGCCCTCAATACAGCTATTAATATGTGCAATGCTTTCCTAACAGGCATCCCTAAGCTAAACGTCTCCGCTTCAGTTAAAAAAAAAGGCTCTCTTTACAGTGGACTTGTCTATTGCTTTTTGAATAAATTGCTGAGTAATTTCAGTGGCTCTATTGTTTTCATAAACCTGAGAAGAGTTACCAGAGTTGTTGGATACCATATAAGTGTCAATAGGTGATTGAAAGGAGACATTTTTAGTGTTTAATCATCTCTCACTCTCAATTCGAGGCTATTTTACCTACCCTAAGGGTTTGGCTGAATTCTGTCTTCTTTTCCAAAGAAATTTTTCTCTCTAAAGTTTCTTGTGTTTCTCTCAAATTCTGACCGTCCTTCATTTCTTACCCGAAGGGCTTAGTGTTTGTCAAACTCCTCCAGTAATAAAAAGAAGAAATACAAACCCTGAGGGCTTTTGGAGTGATGGCTTTTTACATCTCTGTGAAAACAGTGACACCTCCCCAAACACCATTCAGGCAATTAACATATAAGAAGAAATAGATGACCAATGAAAGAAAATGAAATAAAAATTCAGCATGATTCTCTAGGGAAGAAATAAAAAAGAATGTTTTATATAGCCCTCTAAATGATCAATTAAGTTTATTTAGCAACTTTTTCCTAATTATGGCATAACTATTTAGAGTAGACATAATGTTGTTTTACCCCGGATATTTACAATTGTGTCTGAGAGCACATTTGTCCTTGAGAGACTGGCAAACTGCAACACAGATGATGAAGCTATAAATCTACGGAATCGCTTTGCCAAATATCAGTGTCTCATCGTTATGGTGGTGAAATGAGTTCTTTTACAGAACACTATTGACTACGTCTCACAATTGCCATTTTTCAGTGGCTTAATCTACACTGTGAGTTGACTTGAATTTTTTTCCCCTGAAGCACTGGATATAAATAACACATCACAAAAGGACAAAGCTGAAGAATGAAAAAGGTTGGAACAGATTTTATTTTAAATCTTCTAACTTGTGTGTTTCTAAAGCATGCTTATGTATTCCCGATCTTTTCTAGCCACTCTGGATCTTTGCATCTGTGTGGAAGAAAGAGAGGACTTTGACCATTTTTAACTCAGAAAAGTAATAAAAATCAGCTCTTTGTTCTGCTGCCATCTCTTTCCTTGGGCATGAGAACATAAACATGTCCTATATTGCTAGCAGGGCTGAGAATAGTAGCCTGATAATTTAGGAGCTTCAGTGGATATTATAACTTTTTGCTCCTAAGAAAGTGCTGAATGAGACATCAGGGTGCAAATATTAAGTACCATTAATACTAAGTCCTTTCCTTTATCTAATCAAGATGAAACAATCTCTCTCCCATCACCAACACACACACACACACACACACAGCTGTTATAAGATAAACTAAGCCATACTACAAATTTTAAGTGTTCATTTCAACAAAAATTTAATTTGGCAGTGCCAAACCAGAAGTGGTTAGGAACACTCACAGGAACCAGGGGAAAGACTTACAGAAAGAACTGAAACAAAACAAGGAAATTACTTAATTTGCTTTTGTTTAAAGCCTACTGGCTGTGATTGGTGGTTCTTAGCAATTTTGATTTCGTAGCCTTGAGATACTTTTAAGTTTAGGCTTTGGTTTGCCTACCTAGACCTCCAGGACAGTTAGAGTCCCTCAGTTTCTTGGATTCCCTGATTAATTAATGTGCACATCTTTCATTTCACATTCCAGACCTTTCCCATGGATGAAAACCCATGTGAAAGTAGTCAAATACCCTGAATTGCTTAAAACTATACCAGCATTTATTTACCTTTCTACCCAGATAGTCCTGCATTTTGCTTGAAGTCAAAAAAGTTTGAGGTGCAAGTTTCAAATTGGTGGAAGATTAGTTCAGTGAGTCATTTGGCATTATACTTCATCTCCTTACTAAGTTGACATGGAAAAGCAAAGAATTTTGTCTGTACATCAGATGTTTCATGGGTATCTTATTGTGTATATTTCATTATGGGCCTCATCCAGGGCAGGAAATTGGCACTTAATCATATTTAATAAGGAGAGTTGAAGTTCTGGAAATTCCTATTCGACTACTTTTCTGGCTACATGCAAATCTCATGATTCATTCTGAATTTGGAAAGGGAGATTTCATTTTTATATTCTTAGTGACACATTTCTTAATGTTAATAATTATAAATGTGGGAATTAAATTTCATATTTGTTGATAATTGCTTTTTCTAAGTTACAGTTTATTAATTTGGAAAAAAGGTTTTAATATAGCCTTTATTTGTGTGTGTATATATGTAGGTGAAGGGAAGTATTTTTAAGGAAAGAGATGTCTACAAATACAGGCAATACATCTCAGTGGAGAGTGATTGTGGATCTGGTTCTGAACCACCAGTGAATATCACAATAAAGCAAGTGACAAAATGTATGGTTTCTAAGTGGCTTTTTAAAAATAATTTTTTATTTATATACATTTCACATCATTTCAGTCCCTGGGGGTCACCCACTGCCTCCCCTTCCCATCCACTCCAGCTAGTCCCCATTCTCCCCTTGTGCAGTTTCATTTGGTTGACCATATATTAGTGAAACCATTTGGTTTCTGTCCCTTTCTATCTGACTCGTTTCTGCTAGAATGATTTCTTCTAGGTACATCCAGGTTTCCATAAATTCATCAAATTTGTCATTTTTAATTGATGAGTAATACTCCATTGTGTATATGTACCACATCTTTTT
>PVHY01024855.1:0-19158 GCA_004024945.1 Uropsilus gracilis | reverse complement strand
GCTTGAGTCTGTGGTACCCTGGGCAACGTGAGCCTGTGGTTCCATGGGCAAAAATAGTGAGATCTAGTCTGGAACAGCTGGGGTTTTCTTTTGTAGCTTTTTTTTTTTTTTTAAGACTAGGTCTTGCTATGTTGCCCGGGGTAGTCCCAATCCCACAGACTCAAGCGATCCCCAGCCTCAGCCTCCCAGGTAGCTGAGAGACTACAGGTGCACGCCACCACGCCCAGCTATTTTTTGAGACTAGGTCTCACTATGTTGACTGGAGTTGTCTCGAACCTGCGAACTCAAGTGATTCCTAGCCTCAGCCTCCCTCCCTAGCTGGGATTAAAGATGCACGCCACCTCGCCTGGCCTTGAATTTTGAGTCTTATAGGTGTTTAACAATCCAGTCAAAAACTAGGTACACAGGCTAGGCACAGTGGCTCGTGCCTGTAAGCTTCAGCCTATGAAGTGGCCGGGGCTAGGGATGGTGGTTCAAGTCCTGCCTGGGGCCCGTAGGGAGACCTAATTCCAAAACAATAGCTGGGCGCAGTGGTGCACGTCTATAATCCCAGCTACCTGGGAAGCTGAGGCTGGGGATGGCTTGAGTCTGTGGTATCCCAAGCAATGAGAGCCTGCGGTTCCACAGGCAAAAATAGCGAGACCTAGTCTCAGAAAAAAAAAAAAAAAACTAGGTACACAAAAATTTAATTCAAAATAATTGGTACTCTACTCATCTTTTTCTTTCAAAAAGTTAGTTATTAAGATATCACAGATCAGTTTTTACAAAAGGGAGCAAAATAAACTGATAATAATCTTTAATAAACTGTTAGGATAAGAGTTGATAATAAACTGCTAAGATAAGCGCTACATAACTGACCACATTTAGTTTACACAGACCAATGCAGAGGAATGTAGGTAATCATATTCAAAAAGTAATATAATATGTGATGCAGCTATTAAATCTCTTGGGGAGATCTGATACTTACAGGCTGACATACAAGCTGGAAAACACTGTTTTAGTGGTACAATGAATATTCCAACCATAACAAGCAAGCAAGGAAAGAAAACCCTGCCCCTGCATACAGCGTGTATGAATTTCACAAAAATAATGCTGGGGCAAAGAACCCAGACACAAAAGATGATATGCCACATAATTCCTGCACGTGAAGTTGAAGAACAGTCAACCCCTGCTGACCAAATCAGAGCCAGGGTTACCTGCCTCTGCAAAGATGATTGGGTACTGACTGTGAAACGAACATGAGAGTCTTCTGCAATTCTGTGATCTGATCCGGGAGGTGTTGACATGAGCACAGACATACAAACATACACCTACAACCTACACTTTGCATGCTTACCTCAAGCAGAAAGCTTTTTAAGATGCTATTTGCAGAAATTTTCCTCTAACTTTATGCACTAAAATTAAAAAGTATGTTCCCCAACTTACCTCTCCCATTAACTCCTTGACAACAGGCACCACGCCGTTGTCTCTGGTGAAGCCCTGGTATGACATATTCCGCGCAGATCTTTGGGTGCAGATGAATACGTCACCATTCACGGTCTCGAACCCAATGTACTTCATATCAGGGCGAACCCAACAGTTTGTCTGTCCAAACATGGTCTCAGGTCTAAGAGTAGCAGCTACCAAGAAGACATTTTTCCCCTTCAGGCCACTAGAGAAAAACACACATGGATGCAAGAGAACGTTATGGATTCTGTCACAACAATGTGATAGTACGGAAAAGAGAGATACTCCTTGGCAAACCTACCTTAACTTGGATGGGTAAGGCTCAAGTACCTTCAACTTGATTAAAGTATACTCCTGAGGCCCAACACCCTAAACAAATAAACAAGACAAAACTTGAGGGGGGAGGGGAGAATGGGTTAAACCCACTAAGCTTTGTGACTTCAGCTAAGTCACACTAAGGTGGGTTCCTGCACTGCCAGAATTCGTCTTCCACACCCATGCGGAAGCTAAATGTGGAAGTGATCTAGGAAACCACCTCCCATCCCACCCACCCCCCCCCCAGAACTGGCATAGGAGACATCGACGCCACTGAGTAAGATGATTTGCCCAGAGCTCCCTGGAAAGGAGAAGATGGTCCTTTCCAGGGTGGGGGAAATGTGACAGTCATGAGCCAAGACAACGCTTGCCAAATGGGAGCCAGGAAACAATGTCCCAAATCCCAAAGAGCTGGCACTGAGCAGACCGGGGCTCTGGTGATGGGACCGGCGTCTGGCCCAGGCCTCCGCCAGTGGCTCACGCCAGGAACCACATGCGTCTTCACAAAAGCTATGCCATGACTCACACGGGACCGTCCTAAGGGACACGTAACCGAAAAGGCTTTGAAAATCAAGGCACAGAGCTGAACTTTAGGATCCTGCTACCACTGAGGATAATACAGTGCCACGTGGCCATCAAGTGGGCCTCTGAGGCCTCTCAGAGCTTTCAGCACACAGACCAACCCTCACGCATTATCAGATAAGGTACATTAAAAATAAAGGCTGACAAAAGAGAGAAATAAGGAATGGTGTCACTTACATGAGGGATAGAGGGGAAACAAACGAACAAGGAGATTTAAACCTGTCAACAGGCTGGGCACGGTGGCTCGTGCCTGTTCAGCCTATGAAATGGCTGGGACTAGGGATTGCGGTTCGAGTTCCGCTCAGGGCAACACAGCGAGACCTAGTCCCAAAAAACAGTTGGGCGTGGTGGCGTACACCTGTCATCCCAGCTACCTGGGAAGCTGAGGCTGTGGATGGCTTGAGTCTGTGGTTCCCCGGGCAACATGAGCCTGCAGTTTCATGGGCAAAAATAGCAAGACCTTGTCTCAAAAATAAATTAATTAATTAATTAATAATAAATAAATAAATAAATAAACAAACAAACAAACCTGTCAACAGAACCGAAGCACAGAGCACCAGAGGGGAAGGAGGGAGATCGGGGGAGGGATGGGCACAAGAGATTAAGACGATTCAGGAGTGATAAGGTGGTGGGAGAACCTCGGGGTAGACAATGATGTAAACATATATGTACAATCAATTTAAAAAAGAAAATTATTAAAAATAAAAATTTAAAAAATTCTAAAACATAAAGGTTGATTCTGAAAAGCAGTGACATACACACATGCTCAGAGATGGTAACAAAGAATGCTTCCCTCAGAGACGCTCCTCACACTGAATTCTGATGTTGTTGGGTCACTGCACCAAGGTTTTAGGCAAATCAGTAACCTTGGGTCACTCGATTACAAGGAGATTTACTGACATGTCCGATGGCAATGCACGGTGAACTGAAGCCACGCACAGCTGGAAGTGCTTTGGCAGTAAGCAAGCAGGCACGTGATCAAAGCAAGTAGAGACGGAATGCTTGGCCTCCACCAGCCACAGGTCTCACTACTCCTCCCCACACTCTGTTTCAGAGCGGTGTCTTCCATTCTCCAGGCAGCAGTATGAATTATGGTGAGAGCATGTTGAAAGACAGGATCCTGGGGCCCAAATCCCACAGCTCTGGTCAGCAACTTTGGGGAAAGCTCAAGAATGTGCTTTTCTATCACACGATCACCCTCGCAGTAGCAAGTTGCTAGACAAGACACAGGTAACTGCCATCCTGCCTCCCTGGTTACAGCTGCCTGAGAACCACGACGAGGCACCTCAGCACGTGAATAAAGTTCTTTTTTGGTTTCTAATCTAGTTCTTAAACTACGACCAAGTAAAGACTATTTAAGAGCCACTGCCTGCCACAGATAATTAATTACCTCTCCAGTTTGTCTGTCATGATCCATACAAGGCTGTCCATCTTTTGGGGAATAAATAGTATATCTAAAAAAAGAGTGACATGTATTATAATATGCAAGTTTTGCCCTAACTAACATAATTGCCAATGTTGCTATTGACATCTATTTTATTTCTTCTCATTAAAATGGTTTAACTGAGCAAACACTGATTTCTATTATTTATGATTTTATAGGTATTCCACCGCAAACTTAGTTCTACTGCAAATTATAAACCTATTTTTTCCTTTACACATTTTTTAAAAGAACAGGTTTATTAGGAAAAGGAGAGAAACATCTGCATAATCACAGGTGGACAAGAGAGCTGACAAACATTGCTTTTTTAAATATAAGATTTCTGTCTTCATGAAAGGTAAATACCACCCAGAAATATACATTGGCCTTGGTTTTGTGGAATGAAACAAGAGTATAAAATATATTCACTTATGAAATGCAGATTCATCCATATAATCAAGGGAGTCTATGAACTTATAAACAAAGGATAAACTGAAGTACAAATAAATGATCACTTTTCCTCTTGGCTGAGAACACTGGACAGGCTCTTCGATGAGATCATACCGCCTACTCCCCCGGTTGTACAAACTTTAAGCAGTTCAGAGAAATCAAAACACCAGCAAGACCGGAAGGAAAACAAAGCATACAAAAGAACAAACAGGGAAAAAGTCATAAAAGGAAAGGACAAAGAGAAAAAGCAGACTTTGGGGCAGGGACTTAATTTGTAGGAATTACATCATTTGTGCTTATTGTGCTGAAAGGCAATAAACTCACCGCTTCCCAAATTTAATTTTGTTTCTTTCTCTTAGTGTTAAAAACTGCCACCTGACAAATGAATCATAATAAGGATTAACATCAGTGGTGATGAAGGAACGCCGCCAGTCAACCTGTAAGAGAAAGGAAAGAAACAGAGTCTCATCTAGGAATTCCCACACAGCAATGATGTATTCGTCTACTCTTTATTTTTCAACTTGGAGTTATACAAATATTAATAGAAAAAATTCTGATGTCCACCTATTAAGTATATGTCACAATTACACTAATTTGTGTTTGATATGTTTTTATACATACACACATTAAACACACAGGAATTATAATAAATTAAGAAGAGCAATTCAATCCCATTTTGTATTCCTAAAAATTCAAGTCAAATATTGGCTTCTTATTCTCTGCACAGAATTCCTTTCTACTTAGTACTAATAAACTAATACACATTCCAATGCAGGAAAGAATTAAAGCACTTCACTGTCTATTAGAGGCCTATTAGTTCCAATCTGACAATAACATACCGATTCATTAGGAAACACAAGTAAAATGCATTATTCTAAATTAAGAAGTAGTTCAAAACAACGAAGAGAGGGGTTAGAGTGAACGGCGGGGGCATTAGAGGGAGGGGGCAATATTCCAAAAACCATATACCAAAGTTGTGATTTAAAGAATAAAAATAAATTAATTTTTTAAAAAAGTAGTTCAAACCACATATAATCACATAAATACAAATGTGTTCCTTCATATTTCCTTAAAACTACTGAGGTGATGGTTGTACCTTCAAGCCCATTCTCTTCAGATCCTGAATAGCCAGTGGTGGGAAATAATCAAGCCAATGTTCTGCTTCAGAAAATTTGACTATCTCTTCATCAGACAGACCAAGGGATCTCATAATGTCCCACTGGTATTTCGAAGATCCAGCTTTAGCAGCAGCTTTACTCTGAAAATAACCGGCAAAAACAAACTCATCAAACCAAGAACCAACAACTTAATAACCATTTTGAGTGAATAAACCCACTTGGTCATTTTCCTAGATTCCAAGGCAACGCTTGGAACCCACCAGAACACTGCAAGCACGAAGAGGTACTATTCTGTCCGCCTGCCACGCTGCGCAGTGTGGCACTCACCAGGATTCTGACGCCAAGAAAAGTTAACCAGGTGGAACCATTAAAGAACTCTCATCGCAAAGATGAGTCCCGAGCACCAAGCCTCTAGTTCCTTTTCTCTAACATTATATGCATCTTCTCTTTGGCTACGAATAAGCTACTCAAAGGAGGCTCCTCCTTCTCCAATATTCACCACTGTCAAAGAGGTAACCAAATGCCAGGAGTTGGAAATAGGAAAAAGTAAAGCTGTCAAAGGAAGACAAGGAATTCTGAGGTGAAAGAACTATTTTGTATGGTCCTGAGGGGGCAGAAACATGACCACAGCCTGTCACAGCAGCACAATGAACTGAACTAGCAAATTTTACTACATATTAATTTTTCTTTGAAATCAACCAGGATGTCAGAAGAACAAGATGGAATGAAGAACCTGACAAAGCATCTAACTGAATTACAAATATAGGCTATAACCACACTAAAGAGGGTAAGAAAGAGTGGTGCTTTGGAAGTAACTTTGGCAAAACTGCTCCCCCCCCTACCCAGGAGTGAGAACTAGCAATCTGGAAACTAGACTGGACTAGGACTGAATTAAGTAAATTGATACTCTAAATAATGAGAGCCAGGGCCCTTACCATTTGAGAAAGAAGTCATAATTAAGCTCCATGGTGCCAAAAGGGAGCCAGGGGGTCATGGAGAACATTTTCAAATATAAGGAAATCTTGGCATGTACATAAACACGGGTTAGAAGGCAAACATATATTTCCTTGCTCTTTCGAGAGGTTCTAGAAACAACAGCACTCAAAGCTCAGTTTCTAAATACCATTTTTCAATAAAAGAAATAGGACTCCTGAGAGAAATGGTTAATTTCCAGACTAACACAGGGAAAACACAAGATGAGTCTGGAGAATCTTACGACACAAGAAATAAAGTGCTAGAAAGAATAGAAGAACAAAAGAAAAAGTGAGGTGGGAGTGTAGCAAACGGACACAGAAACCAACATAAAAGATTCCCAATGGCAAGGCTAGAAAGATTTGAGCAAAAGCAACAACCCCTGAAAAACCGAACAGTATTAAGACTATACAACCCAGGCCAGGCATGGTGCCACATGCTTGTAGGCGGCAGCCTAGGAAGCTGCGGCAGGGACCAGGGATCACAGCTCGAGTCCCTCTGGGGCACGTAGCAAGACCTAGTTCCAAAAAAATATAAGGGCCAGGCACGGTGGCGCGTTGCCTGTAAGCTTCAGCCTATGAAGCGGCGGAGGCTAGGGATTGTGGTTCAAGTCCCGCCTGGGGCCCGTAGCGAGACCTAGTTTCAAAAAAAATAGCTGGGCGTGGTGGTGCACGCCTGTCATCCCAGCTACCTGGGAAGCTGAGGCTGGGGATAGCTTGAGTCTGTGGTACCTCGGGCAACGAGAGCCTGCGGTTCCACGGGCAAAAATAGCGAGACCTAATCTCAGAAAAAAAACAAAACAAAAAAAAGGACTATACAACCCACAGAACAAAATAAATATGCATGAATCCATATTGATATTATAAAAAGAGACTGAATCAGCATATAAATGGGGGAGAAAAGACAACTCTCAGAAAAAACCCAGATAATAAATGGAGTATCGGATTTACTAGTAACTTTAGTAACTGGTAACTTAAAAAATCAGTGGCCATACATAAAAACTAAACTTCAGCCAAGTATCATCAGCCGCCAAACCTTTTTCCCTTTAGCTTTATCCTTAATTATGATGTCTTCAGTTTTAGCATGGATTTCTTCCTCTTCCTCTTCTTCATCTGGAAAATCAGGGGGGCATCCATATAGTTCTATTTCTCTTTTCAACTTGTCAGCACATGCCTATAACAAACACAATATTAAAGACAGAATATGCTCAAACTTGAAGCTAGAAACAAGCCGGGCATGGTGGTGTGTGCCTGTAATCTGTAATCCCAGCTACCTGAGAGGCTGAGGTTAGGGATCACTTAGAGTCTGCAAGTTTGGGACTACTTCGGGCAAAATAGGCGAGACCTAGTCTCTAAAAAAAAAAAACAAAGATAGAAACAACCTGACATTTTTATTTCTATGGCCAACTAAGACTGACTGAAGATTTTATAATACATTTACCACTTTCAGATTACAGAAAATGCAAATGCACAAAATTATTAGTTTATAAATTAGTATTTTACTTCATTTACGCAACACCCAGAGTATGCTAGTGACCTATATGTCAGGCATTCGAAGGAGTACAAAAGTATGCAAGATATAATGTGTTACCACTTTGACTGTTAAGAATGGTAGGTAACAGCATTTCTCAACTGAAAGATTACTGTCAAATATACTCTCTAAGTAATTATCACAAGACTGTCAGGTAGATAGACAGGGGCTAAATTAGAAAATAAAGACACAAGTGCACAAAACAATGTATTTTATTTGTATTTTGGTTTTTTGGGGGTTTTTTTGAGACTAGGTCTCGCTATTTTTGCCCGTGGAACCGCAGGCTCATGTTGCCCGGGGTACCACAGACTCAAGCCATCCCCAGCCTCAGCTTCCCAGGTAGCTGGGATGACAGGCGCACGCCACCACGCCCAGCTGTTTTTTTGGAACTAGGTCTCGCTACGGGCCCCAGGCAGGACTCGAACCGCGATCCCTAGCCCCGGCCGCTTCATAGGCTGAAGCTTACAGGCATGAGCCACTGTGCCCGGCCATGTATTTTATTTGTTAAGAGCTATTATCTAATTCTGAAACAGGGATGAATACATAAAGAAGCAAAAAGACATCAAAATTGCTAAGTCACTTAGACATTAATGTGTGTGCCTTAAACACTTTTTTTTTTTTAAAAAGACTGGTCTTGCTATGTTGCCCAGGGCTATCTCAAACCTATGGACTCTAGTGATTCCCAGCCTCAGCCTCCCAGGTAACTGGGATTACAGGTGTGCACCACCACGTCCGGCAACACTTCTTTAAATGTCTTTAAAAATTAGTTTTCACTATAATAAACTGAACTCAATTCAAAAGAGACTCTAATATATACACCAGTATTTGAAAATCCGATCTCAAGTTCTTAAGTTAGACAGCAATGTATGCTCTAAGCCACAAAGAACAGAACCCAACCCCCAAAGCATTCTTACCTTAATAGGCATTCCAGTACAATGCAAACCAAAGGGAAACAGACAAACTTTTCCTTTCAATCTCTGGTACCCAACTGCAAACTACAGGGAAAAAATTAAACCTAAATTACAAACGGTCGATGCTAGAGACAAGTAGCATGAAGTCAGCAAGATGGCAAGTCTCCACAAAGAACATCAGTTCAGATTCCCCCTTAACTCCTTCCTTCAGCGCACCAGCCAGATTTCAGTAATTCCAAATTCTAGCTCATAGAATTTTCATCTGCATTTTTACCAACCCAGGAATAACTTATGACCACACACACATCCCATAGGCCCCTACCACACATGGATGCACGCACGGGGACACACACACACATCCCTTAGGCCCTTATCACACACCCATGCACGCATGGGGACACACACACACGTACGTGACAATAAAAATGTAAAGTCATGCTTCAAATTAAGGAATTCTATGTTTCCTTAACAGGAAATAAATTTATAGATGCCATTCCTGAAAATTAGCATTTCTCAAAGAGCCTCTATCCTAGTACATTAAACAGAGAAGACTTACCTCACATTTGGATAAAGAAAACGTGTGTCCCAGATGAAGGCGCCCATTCATATATGGGTATGGAAACGTTACAAAGTACTTGCCCTTGCTGAAAAACAACCGGGTAAAAAAGGAGGTAATGATATACAAAGTGAAAAATATATATATATGTTTGTGTGTGTGTCAATATATATTGTGTGTGTACAATCAATTAAAAAATAAAATAAAGGAGGTAATGAAAAAGTAAATTTCTTTTACAGTGGGATGGAGGGAATGCTTCCCATAAATAATTAAATTCTAGTTATTTTAAAGACATTTAAAATTAAATTCATAAGTCAGAAATTAAAAGTTCTCTAAAATTGAAACTTCTTTTTGATTGAGAAACGTTAGACATCTAGATGCAACAATTAAGAAACAATCCTTGTAGTAGATGCAACAATTAAGAAACAATCCTTGTAGTAAACAGTGGGAGACTAACTTAAATACCTGAGTTAAATTAAAATACTTGTACAAGATGATGGAGTGAAAAAATATCTTTAAATACTCTTAGAAATCCAGATTAACTTAATGCTTTACTAATTATAAGAGATGTTTTCAGTAGCTGTGTTTGTTCATTTCTGTGCCCTTATGGAATATCATTTAGTAGCTCCCACTTGTCAGCTACTTAAAAAAAAAAAAATTCATATAAACTTTCCCAATTTGCTTTTCTTCACTTAATATTGCATTTCTAAGTTTCTTCAATATGGTTATAGCATCTAACTATAATTCATTTTGTTTCACTGAGCAAAACAGCTTTTTCAGCCAGCCTACCTTCATTTACTTTTAGTTATCTTAAGGTTGAACAAAATGCTAGGACCAAAAAAAATTAAAATCACAATTTAAAGTATAATACCAGAGTTCTTACATTACACAAACTACTATTCTCTTTCAAAAAAGCAATGTCTGCGAGAGCGTAGCTTAGCAGCAAATATAAGACTGGAATCAGAAAGTCCTGCAAAGACGTCCTGTCAGTTCCTTGCTACACAACTCTGTGCTGCAATATAATCTATTATATATAATCCTATAATCTATTAAACAGGGATAAAAGGATTACTAATCTGAAAAAAACTATTAAGGTTGAGAATGTATATATGAAAAATGACGTATTTCCCATGTCCCTAGCATACTAAAAAGTATTCAAAATTAGCTGCTATTATCATCAGTATATTTCCTTACTTCTAAGCAGCACATTTTCTACATTTCCACATAGGAAAGTTGAGATGAATCTTAGAATTAATGCACATATTATCTGAAGGCAGTTATTTTTTGTCTTTACCCAATGTCATAGCATTTATTATCTATGGTGTTTTTTGTTTTGTTTTTTTCTAGAAACTAGTTCTTGCTATGTTGCCCAGGGTAGTCTTGAACCCGCAAACTCAAGTGATCGCTAGCCTCAGTCTCCCAAGTAGCTGGGATTACAGGCGCGCACCACCACACCCAGCTTATTATCTATGGTTTGTCTTACAATCAATGATCCTTAAAATAAAGGTAATATATACTTATTTAGATCTTCAAATACAGAAACACTTCAAATTTTATGTTTTATGTCTTTGGAAATAATCACAATTACATGAATTTCTTTAAAATAAATAATTCTTTTCACCAGTAGGACAGTAAACTTCAAACAACCTGCCTTTATTTTCCTTTTTTCTGTTAAGCTGTATTTAATAAGGTAATATTGACTCACATCACAGCTTATGTCTTAGGGATACAGGTTCATACCTTGCAGAGGTATGCTGTTTCACCACCTGCACCACCAGTAATGTGCCTTTACTTAATGTGAAAAATAAATTTTTTCAAATTCTGTGGAAATAAACCCTTTAAGAATTCCATAGGACAGAAGATCTTAAGTGGCATTCACCTTTCTCAGGCCATTTCAAACATAGTGTCCTTTCCACAGAGCAATTTCTGTACTATAAAGCCAACAGTTCAGAAACACAACGTGCAGAACTCCACAAACTATTACTCACCCAGCCTGCTTCTCCAAATTAGATGCATTGACCTCAAACACTTTGTCAGTATCCCATTTCTGTTGGATTTCTTTCTCAATCTTCTTCAAAAAGTCCACTTTAGCGGTTCCTTTTCTTTCCTATTAGACACAAAAGAGAGAGAATAATCCACTCTATTCTTCAGCAAACTTGCTCTAAAAAGAGCAAAAACTACTGGGTTCTCAGAGAACTGAGCTGCTTAGTGAGAGGTCAATTTTTCCGTGGTTGTCTTGAAATATAAAGAGTAAGATCAAAAAGCAGGGCTGTCTCCTTCAAGCCCCAAAGGAACGGTTCAAGAATCACTAAAATATGTGAAAAGCTTTGAAATACGGTTGGTGAATCAGATATTACAACGCAGAACTACTGCCAGATACTCCTACTTAGCTAAAGTCTATGAATACTCAGAAAAGCCTAAGACACAGCAGAGCGGTGTCTGCTTGCCAAGCTGTAATTCTGCAGGAAAGGAAGATGTCTGGGCCTAACGAGCCCATAAGCAGAGGTTAAGAGGGCGTTCATCATCTGTGTACACTTGTTCGAGGAAACTGGCACAGAGCATCTCTCCAAGATGGCTAACATGACATTAAAGTGAAACAAAAAGTGGCACGCCCGGCTCTAATAATGCGTCCGCCTGGCAACAAGCCGCCATCCCGCAAGCCACCCTGCAGTGGAAGTGAGAGACGACGCATGACCACTCCGATGCTGAAAAAAGGAGGGTCTGCGTTCCACTCCCAGTTTGTGGTTCTGAAAAAGAATGAACTGCCAAAGGCAGAGGCGAGGAAGGTGGACTGAAACGCAGCACCTGCCTGGAACCAATGGCCACGGCGAATATAATCGCTTCAAAAGTGTGAAGCAGACTCTTCTGGCCCGATTTCCCAGTATAGAAATGTCTAGGCTGAATTAGATTCCTTACATGTGAACATCCCCAGACTCGGCAGCATTTCAAACCAGAAATACCTGGGTTTCATTCAAACTTCTGCAACCAGGCACTCATGTGGCCTTCCCAGGGGCTCGGTCTCTTGATCCTTTTCCCCTCTTCTTTCACCCAACATTTCCTTTTCATTTTTTGAGACTAGGTCTCACTATGTTGCCCAGGGTACCCCGGACTCAAGCGAGCCCCAGCCTCAGCCTCCCAGGTAGCTGGGATTACAGGTGTGCGCCACCACACCCAGCTATTTTTTGAGACTAGGTGTTGCTATGTTGCCCAGATGGGTCTCAAACCCATGGACTCAAGTGATTCCTAGTCTCAGCCACGCTCTAAGGCTGCGCTTAAAGGCACACACCACCGTGGCTCACCCAACAATTTAAAAGGTGTTTTCTATCCACACATCACAGACTCGATTTTGAGAAGACAATTATTTTTTTCAATGGTCACACAATTTGAAGCATTACACAGAGAGGAATTGTGTGCCGTCAAAAAAAAAAAAAAACCAAACAAACAAATTTACCGCTATTTCTCTAATAATTAGAAATATTATTCAAGTATCATATAATAAAAGTAATAGTATTAAAGTGAGGTAAGATTCGGTACAAATCTATCATAAAGTTATCACCTGTTTTATTAATTTTAGTTTTCAACATTTTAAGTCAAAGAATAGTTTCCTGGTTTTTTTACACGCAAATATGACAGGACAAGCAACAAAAACAAGAAATTTCAGCTTGCAAGGAAGAAATGATTACTAAAAAGACAGAAAGGGCATGAAAAGGAATTCCATAATTTGAATTCATGGGCAGAACAAATTTCTCTAGTGAGGAAAGAAAAATTAAAGTGAAAAGTGAATTTTATGCCGCCATAAATCCTGGTCGGACCATCGCTGCTGCAAGAAGAAAGCATTATCAAGTCAACCTGGCCTTGAGGGTCTCGCTTCTCTCGGAATAAAGTGTATTTGCCTCAACTTGGCAACCAAGGTCTGTCTCGTCTCATCTGTGCCAGGCTGCTCTCTCCTTCCACCTCCTCCATGCCCCACACCGCCACTGCAGCAGGCCGATGAAGTCATCTGTTATTTCCCAAATGAGCCACATTCTCTCTGGGCCTTTGTTCTAGTTATCCTCTACCCTCTCATGCCCCCACAATCTCGTTGCCTGGCTAGCTCATCCTTTAGACCACGGATAATCACCTGCCTTGAGATGTCATGCTCACTCTGTCCCTATCTACCAACATTTCCCTTCAAAAGCATGGCTCTCACAGTGCCATAGCATGGCTGCCTTCCCCCCACAGGACTGTACGTGTGTTCATGGTGGGGACTGTGTCTCACGTCTCATTATAGCTTCAGAGTCTAATTAATAGCTCTCAATATAACACACTGACTGCTTTTTACAACTAGAGCCAAAAAGAATTAACGTGGACCAGAAACTAGGTCACATATTTGAGTCAAAGTGCTTAACAATTTGGACTCTTTCCCAAGAATTTCCATCAAGCTAAGTGTGCCTGCATATTTCCCTTTTCAAGAAAGAAAATACCTCTGTATCTTTTTCTCCTTCCCTTTCCTACTACCAAATTCATTTAGGTCCTCGGTTCCTTTGCTCCCTTTCTGCAAAACCCTCTTCACAAGTAACCTGCCTCCAGATTCTCTTCCACGACAAACTAACCCCCGTTTTTGTATGTGTTCTGTCAAAGTGCGCGCTAATAACCCCGTTTTCCAAGCCAATCTACTCATAAGGACTTCTGCTTGACGACTGCGGCAGAGGCAGCAGGTTGCCTACGCACTTACACATTCCTTCCTTTCTCTTCTCAACAACAAAAGACCAGTCTTTCCTAGGGGAGTGGAGCAGAGGAGATTAAGTCTGTTTCCAGACAAATTTGCATTTACACCGGAGCTCTGTGACACGGTGCTAGCCACGGAGCTTCAGGCAGAAGAAAATGTCTCTTCCACCTGGTCCTGAAAAACCACCAGTACAACTTCTAAAAGTCAACCTACCCTACACATACAGTAAGCACAGTGCCCAGGATCCACAATATTTAGGGACTCAAAAAATATTTTCTTTTAATATCAGAAGAAAGGAGTTAGCCGGGCATGGTGGTGTGTGCCTGTAAACGCCAGCCTGTGGAGCGTGGCTGGGACTGGGGATCACGGTTCGAGTTCCACCCAGGGCAACATCGTGAGACCTAGTTCCAAAAAAATAGCTGGGCGTGGTGGCACACGCCTGTAATCCCAGCTACCTGGGAAGCTGAGGCTGGGGATGGCTTGAGTCCGTGGTACCCTGCACAATGTGAGCCTGCGGTTCCACGGGCAAAAATAACAAGACCTAGTCTCAAAAAAAAAAAAAAAAAAAAAAAAAAAAAAAAAAAAAAAACAAGAAAAGAGTTAATTTTTAGGTTGAAAAATAAAACTTGTATAAGATTAAGTATTTTTTTTCAAATGCAAGATAGCTTTAAACTACATATGTTAGTATTTTCTCAGAGAGACAAAGTCAAAAGCATCTAGGGTCCCATGAAATCCAGCTATACCTTCTAGCTAGGGTGATGAGCCATGAACTCTCACTATCATTACTCAGTTCCTCACTACTTTAACAGACTTGAGATGACTTCAATTGTGCACAAAAGATTCCTAAGTCATTTACCCAGTAGGGCTGTGAACTACTGGCAGTTGGCAACTTAGAGATCTTTTATGGCCACCTGGGCACCAATTCCAACATACAGACGTATAAGCCACACCACCAGTATTTTTTTTGCCTAACTATTTTCCGCTTGCCCACTTTAAAGAAGAACATGAAAGCAAAAGCCTTCACAAATTACTTAATACTGCGGGTTTCTCTGCACTGTACTGAGCATACTAAATAAACAAAAGTTCTTTTTTGAGGTTTCTACTTCCCAGAAAAACTTGTTCCATCAAAACCTCAAAGGGCAATTGTAATGAAATCTGACACTGGTCCTAGCACCAGCTTGGGCAACCCTGAGCAGTCACTTGATCAATACCAGCCTTCATTTTTTTTCACTAGCTTTTCACCTAGACAGTTGGTTAATTTATTAAAGGTTATTTAACAAAGCCAGAGCTCTAAACCTTGGCACTACCGACACTTCGGGTCAGACAAGTCTTCGTCTTCAGGGGCTATCCTGTGCACTGTGGGGTGTTTATAAGCACCCCTGGCTTCTACCCACTAAGTCAACAGCGCACCAGTGATCAGACGTTCTGGAGACAAAATCATGCCCAGAAAAGAACCACTGGACTAAGTCATAAGAGTTTTCATGCTCATAGTATTCTGTATTTTCCGCATTTTTAAGAACATTAACTCATTTGCTCTTAACAATAATCTTAGAAGTAGGCAGATGAGCAATAACTGTCTCGAAGATAAATCTGAAGCTTATCGTACCAGTAAATGGTCAAGTTGGACACAAACCCTCAGCTCCTATTTCCGCTTCCTCTTGTTTCTCTGGCCATATCCCAGTTCTACCACTTCCTTAGCCACGTGCTGACCTCTTCAAGTTTCCTCTACCTATAAAATGGGAGTAATAATTATATCTATGTTGTATTATTATTGTGAGACTAAGAGATAACACGAAGAAAGAACTTAACATAGTGTCAGACTACGGCAAAGGTTCAATGCTAAACATTATGCTAAACAAGTAACAAGACCTCATATATGCTTTTTTTTTTTTTTTTAAGACTCGGTCTCGTTATTTTTGCCTGTGGAACCGCAGGCTCTCGTTGCCCGGGGTACCACGGACTCAAGCCATCCCCAGCCTCAGCTTCCCAGGTAGCTGGGATGACAGGCGCGTGCCACCACGCCCAGCTATTTTTTGGAACTAGGTCTCACTACGGGCCCCAGGCAGGACTCGAAACGCGATCCCTAGCCCCGGCCGCTTCATAGGCTGAAGCTTACAGGCACGAGCCAACGTGCCCGGCTCATATGCTTTTTATTAAACTGTGAAAATGGTTTTGCGGTGTTTAAAGAGAGATTATCATTTTACATACAGATATATATGTGTGTGGGAAAAAAAGCTTGGTGAAATGGATGAAAAGTTACAATGCATGGACTTTGCTTAAAAGGAATGCTGAGCAGAGAGGGTCCTGGCAAGGTATATATGAAACAAGATTAGCCCTAAGCTGCTAATTATGAAAGGTGCCAATGGGGACAAGGAAGAACATAATCATATACTATTAACTCTAATTTGTTCATTATTTAAAATTCCCAAAAGAAATGTTCAAAAACAATAAAATTTTTAAGTTGGCTATTATCTTTATGACATCACCACCCCAGGTACCTCCTAAAAGTCTGATATAAAACTGAAAGGGAAACCCAGCACGGTGATGTGTGCCTGTAAGTAACAGCCTATGGAGTTGCAGCAGGGACTGGGGATCGCGGTTCAAGACTTGCTGGGTCAACACAGCGAGACCTAGTTCCAAAAAAATAGCTAGGAGTAATCTCAGCTACCTAGGAGACTGAGGCTGGGGACTGCTTGAGGCCATGGTACCCCGGGCAACGTGAGCCTGCAGTTCCACAGATGTTTTTGTCCATGCTAGTCCATGTTTATGGTCTCACTTAAATATTGGTAAGGTTTCTTTTGGAAAGACATTGGAAGACTTTCCCTATAGGAAGATGTTTGCAAAAGAAAATTAATTCCCGGCTGGGTATGGTGGCGCGCGCATTTAAGCACAGCCTAGAGCATGGCTGAGACTAGGAATCACTTGAGTCCATGAGTTCGAGACCCGCCTGGGGCAACATAGCAAGACCTGGTCTCAAAAATTAGCTGGGCATGGTGGTGTGCGCCTGTAATCCCAGCTACCTGGGAGGCTGAGGCTGGGGATCACTTGAGTCCATGATACCGTTGGCAACATGAGCCTGCGGTTCCCGGGGCAACACAGCGAGACCGAGTCTCAGAAAAAAAAATTCCCAATTAGTTTACAAATGGGAGAACGGGCTCTGAAATGAGTTCAAACTCGGCCTTTCCTCCTTCGCAGATCCGATGCCCTATCTTCCCACAAAGTAAAACCGGGATAATAACGGCATCGACTTAAGAGGGCGGCTCTGATGAAAAGTTAAGCGGAACATTAATGCCTGGGAGAAAAGATGGAACAATACATTTTAACCATTATTTTTGTGCTGTGTCCTGTTCTTTATTAAAAGGTGTTCTTTTAGGATTCTTTAGAAGAACTAACTTTAAAGTCAGTCCAGCATCATGACAGTGTAAAACATGAGTATTTCCAGAGGCCACGAAGTGACTAAAATAAAATACAAGATTACCCACCAGAAATATTGTCAGTCTCCTTACATAAAACTTGGGGGGCGGGGGGGGTTAGTATCAAGGTCTTCCAAACACAAGAACCATTACCATTAACACCAACCAAAAAAGGATCTGCAACTGCCACACTGGATGAAAGTGGGGCAGACTGGCAGCAAGCAACTTGGAACAAAGAGAAAACACCAGGCCAGGAATGAGGAGGCGCAGCTTTTCCTAGAAAGCAACACGGCCCTGTCACTGGGAAAGGAGTCGACTGTAGGGTTGTTGTTGTTTTTAGATTAGATCTCACTATTTTTGCCCATGGAACCGCAGGCTCTCGTTGCCTGGGGTACCACAGACTCAAGCCATCCCCAGCCTCAGCTTCCCAGGTAGCTGGGATGACAGGTGCGCGCCACCAGGCCCAGCTGTTTTTTGGGACCAGGTCTCGCTACGGGCCCCAGGCGGGACTCGAACCACGATCCCTAGCCCTGGCCGCTTCATAGGCTGAAGCTTACAGGCACGCGCCACCGTGCCCGGCTTTGTAGGGTCAAGTTCTAATCCACTTTCTGGGTGCACTAGCTACGGAAACCTGGGTTTGTTAATTAAAATCACATTGAAAATTCAGCCCTTCAATTAAAAGAGCCATATTTCAAGTACTCAACAGCTACATGTGGCTACCAAATGAGTGCAGCCACAGAACGTCTTCATCGCCACAGAAAACTATTAACAGTAACATCCCAGACAATTGCTTCGTCTTTTTTCCTCTTTAAGTCTCCAACACCTCCTCTCCATTCTTACTCTCAGCTGACAATCTTGGCTTCCATTTTGTTAAGAAAACAGAAGAGTAACGGATCACGTCCACAGCTTCCCTCATCACTTCTACCTGCTCATCTCACTGCATCGTCTACTCCGCGTTCTTTCCTGCAGCAATAGACGAGCACGGTCCTATTTAGCACTCCATGATGCACTCGACCTCATCCCTCTGTTCAGCTCAGGAAAGTCACTCCCGTGTCTCTCCCTTTCTCCTTGCGATCAGTTCTCCTCCTCTGCAGAATAATTCCCAGAGAGCACCCTGTATCGTTTCTCCTATCTTAAAAAAAAGGTAAAGCTCTTTCTTGGTCTTCATCTGTCACCCCCATTCCTCTGCTCTCCTTTAGAGAACGCCACTAGAGCAGGTCACGCTCATCTCCAGTTCCTCTGTTCCCATTCTTTATCGAATCCACTCTTCGGTCAGGCACCTACAAACCCTCCTCTACCCCACATCAACACTCCTCCCCACGTACATATCATCTCACCATCACCTCCTTCTGCATCCCTGGCCTTGGGATACAGCCCGACCTGCTCTTCCCTCACACTGGAACTCACACCCCTCCACCCCCACCCCCCATAAAGTCACAGGGTTTGTTCCCCAGCCTTTTTTGGGCCACAAACCCATCTTCTCCGCAAAGCGTCTGTGCTCACAGGACAAAGTTACAGCCCAACCCCACCTCAAATCTCGGTGTGACCCTCTTGCTGAACGCTTCTCAAGGGCGCCTATCGGCAGCTGACATGTAATGACGTATGTGACCATGTATGCCACCTGCACGCGCGTGGAACACCACGAGGCGCCTGATGGCAGCTGACATGTGCTAACATATGTGACCATGCATGTCACCCGCACCCACACACGTGTGGACCACCACGAGGCACCTGGTG
>PVHY01024854.1:0-19071 GCA_004024945.1 Uropsilus gracilis | reverse complement strand
GCTTCCTCCTAGGCCCAGGTACACCCACTCCCATGCATACATCCATTGGGCTCAGGCATACAATGGGGGAGAACACAACACCACAGGTGCTGGCCATAAGGGCTAATGGGAGAAGGCTAAAAACCCCAAAAACTCACTCACCCTACAGTGTGTTTACTCAGTGAAGTGCCAGGCAGATCACAGGCATTTCATTTTATTTAGGGTTATTCCTTTAAAAGGGATTCCCACAAGCACTTTCCTAAAGGCAAGTTCATTTGGAGATAAGAAAACCCAGGCAGCTAGAAGTGGCCAAGTCCCGTGGAGGCCCAGCTTCTCTAAGCTGAGAACGAATCGCTCTCATTTTTCAAGCACTTGCTATACTCAGCAGACAGGTGTGACTCTGGCAGTAGCATATGTCACCAGCCTTTTCTGAATCGAGGAGTCTAATTTAATCATAGCCTGAAGGCCCTGCATTCCTCCCTCCTTTTTTGGGAATACTGATATATACATTTATATTTTTAAGTCCACATCTATTTTTATATTCTCATACAAACTAGGCATATGGGAGTAAGCCAATTTTCAATTATATACCCGTCATTAAGAAGAGACTTCATGCAAAGGACCATTTGCTTAAACAAGCATGTACAACTAATTTGCACAAGAAAAGGTCACTGTGAGTGGATTAAGATGATCTCCATTGAGAATAAAATAAAAATCCTTTCTGCATTAATTAAACTACAAAACAGACTTAGAAGAAAGTTTTGAAGAAGTTTCGAAATTAGCTAAATAGAAAAAATAGTAGAGTATGAATGAATGGCTTCTCACCCTACAAAGGGAAGAAACTGACAAGCATCTTCAAACTCAACCACTGCTCCTGTTTGGATCTCTACCTAATCGATGAAGAAGCTGGAGATATGTAGATAGACACATACACATAGTTTAAGCTGAAAATTTTTAATATACAAAGGTCAACTGTATTTCCAACTACAGCAAAGTTTAATAAATGCCCAGAATAGAAAGCCCTGAGGGACTAGCACTGAAGGTCCTACCTCCTCATCATTAGGCTGCTAAAAATGTAAAAACCTATTAATGTTCTGGATTATAACAAGTTTCAAAGTTGCCAGTTGCAAATTTTACTTTAGGGGAAGAATAGAAGGAAAGGTAGCAAACTTAGAGAAAAATTTAAATGACAGTCATACAAGGGCTGATTTTTAAGCGGTTGGAAAGGAGTATTTGCTGATACAGCACATAAAGTCTGAATGAAGCTTGTGCTCACTCACATAAGAGATGACGGGAGATGGAGGGTGAACTTTTTGGCAGAACCAAAAACCTACTAGGTAGTCTTGAGACTGAACAAAACATTTGATTTGTTGGGCGTCAGTTTTCCCATCTGCAAAGTGAGCCAGTTGGGCTAGATGATTGAAGGTTATTTGACTATTCTAGTTCTTTATCTTCCTAAGAAAGAAGAACATCATTTGAAAAAGGTTTCCATAACCATTGGATTCATGTGTGTGTGTGTCTGTGTGTGTGCAAGTGTATTTATAATAGAGATATATCAAATATATATGTATGGATATCTGCTTCTGTGCATACAGTGTACATATATATGTACATATATATTTATATAGACACACAAAGGCACTTAGAGAATATATACACATAGTTTAAAACACTGTTTAGACTTCTAACCATGTAGCCCATGAACCAGCATCTTTTTGGCACAGTGAGCCTGTGAATTACTGACATAGTATAACTGAAGAAATAATACCCTGCTAGGTGGTGGGGGAACAATGGCCTCTGGATGGGTCACCTATGGTACCTCCTACTCAGCCCTTTAATGGATCCACCTCTCTATTTGGATGTTTTCACACACCCTACACCTACCTCCTTCTAGATGCTTAAACTCTTTTAGGCATTTGGTTATTCCTTCAAGAAATATGATGTTCCAGGTACTGCTCAAGTCCTACAGGTATTATGCAGAAAAGATCCTTTTCTAGTTGATAGACCTACTAAAGAATCACCTGTTATCTAGTCAAGACCAATGAGAAATGAAGGCTCAAATCTCCTGGTGGCATTTATATTACAAAATACACTATGCCAGTTTACTTCCCAGAATGCCACAATCTCTCCCCACATGAGAGAACAGTTCAGAAGATAAAAATTTACAAAAACATTCATTTAACATCTCTGGAAATTATCTTAAGGGCATAATGAAAAATTGGAGAAGCATTCATTTAAGAAAATCAACTAAAACTCAGTAAGAATGACATCTGAGTCATTATGGAAACCCACCATCTTTTCTTTAAAGAAGTTCCATCCTCAGGGAAATATGATGAATATGATCTACTTAGGCTCCCTCCCTCTAGTTCTCATAAGGAAAGAAGACAACCCATAGGAGAAAATACTTGTAAAATCAAAAATTTGATAAAGGATGTTGATCCATAATAAAGAACTCTTACAACTCAATAAGAATAAGACAACTAACCCAATTTAAAACCAGGCCAAGGACTTCAGTAGAGATTATTAAAAAAAACATACAAGGCCCATGTGAAAAAATAATCAACATTAATGGTTATTAGGGAAATGCATATTAAAAGTACAAGGAGCTACAACAATGACTCAAAAGGTCAGATGCAGCAGTGCTGGTGAGACTGCAGAGACACTGGAACACTAATATATTGCAGGTGAGAAGGAAAATGGACTGGCCACACTGGAAAGTGATTCTGCAATTACTTTTAAACTCAAAATTAGCTTAGCATATGACCCAGCGATCACATTCCTTTGGTATTTATCAGAGAAAAGGTAACTTATTTTCATGAAGAAACTTCTCCACCAATGTTCCAGTAACTTTATCTGTAACAGCCTTAAACTGGAAACAACGCAAATATCCTTCAATGAGTGAATGATTGAACAAACTGTGGTCTATTGATAGCCTAGAAGACTTCCCCGCAATAATACAAAATGAACTACTGATATACACAACAGCCTCACGGAGATTATGTTACGTGATAAGGTCACTCGCAAAAGGATACAGTCTGCATTATCCTATTTACAACGATGGCATTCAGGAAATAACAGAATTACAGGCCTAGCGGACAGGTGAGCGGCTACCAGGACTAGGGACTAGGAAATGGAGAAAAAGATGGCAGAGTCAGTGAAGCAGACAATCTTTTTAAAGGAACTAGTCTCCCCTAACTGAAGTTTAGAAATGTAAATCATGGCAACATTATAAAACTCTTAAAAATGAGAGCTAATTAACACATGAAATCCTAAGCAAGAAGGTAACTAGATGAAGGAGAAAACTAATCTCCAAGAACTTTTCTCTTGAATTTACAAATGGTCTTGGTATCCTTTTCGGATGGACATTGAATCCTCCACTGCAGAGGTGATGACGCTGAAGGGAGAAGAGTTTTCCTAAATGGCTGGCAGAGGAAAACACAGTAAAAATATGACCCAGAATTTATCCTAGAAACCAGTTCCACTTGATGGCCATAATAACTTTCCGCTTCAAGTTATATTGAATAATGTATATGCACCTCATTTAAAACAGGCCATGCAATAACCCAATTGAAGCCCTTCTCCTCATGTTGCTGGCAGCAATGCAGTGCCACCATGGAAGGGAAGGGCAGCTTGGTGCAGTGCAATTTGTGTTCTCCCAAATGCAACATCATCTGCATCAGCTTGGAACTTGGAAGTGCAAGTTCTCAGCCTCGCCCAGACTGCTGAATCAAAAATTCCGAAGCAGGGCTCAGCAATCCATGTTTTCACAAGCCCTAAATCACCATCTACCCTAAAGTAGGAAAAGCATAGGCATGGGAGTTAAGAGCTTAGTAATTAAAAGCTTAGTGGTTCAGTAGCTTCAAGATATAGCCAACCCCGTGTTCGAATTTCAGCTTTGCTCTTGATGAGCTGAGTGATCTTAGGGAAGTTATTGCCTAAATCTTTGTTTCTTGACTAGAATAATGCTGACACTCTAAGGATTACATGGCACATTATAACTCAGGCGCAGGCACCTTAGAAGCAGTCTACAAATGGTAGTGATTATCACTGAGGCTGAGGGGAGACAACAGATTTAATGGCAAATGCAGTCAACTTGGAGTTAGAAAACCTGGGTTGAGACATTTGGGTTCCAGATCTATTACTGTCGACGTAAATTTGTGCAAGTTATTTAACGTCTCTGAATCTTGAAGTTTTGAAGCTCAAATGAGATCATGTACATGAAGTATACGATATGAAACACTACGCAACTGCAGGTTATTTTGTATGAATGACATGCGAATGGAAGAGATAAACAAACACATTAAAAAGAAGTAACAGCAACAAAGAACAGATTCCCAACAACAGAGTCCAAGGAAAGATGTGGAATAGATCCTTTAAAATGAAAACGGAAGCTGTGACTCACAACAGAACAGCAGTTTCTAATTGAAAGGATTTTGCCTTATTATCAAAAGCTACACTGACGAGGACATTGTTGGTACAGTGAGCAGGTCTCCCTGTGTTCCTAAAGTCCTCTGTTGCATGCACATTTGCCACCTGAGTCTGCTTTCTACTAGTCAAAGAGGATAGGGAAGAAGCCAGTGATCTAGCCTCTTGTCACCTAGTCATGCAATTCTAGCCCCCTCAGGATGAGGCAGTTGCTCATCTCAAGTATTTATTTATAAAATAACCTAAAATCTAGAGCTGATCTGTTCCTTCCAGCCCATCTGTTCCCAAACGTATTTATCTTTTTCCTTATAGCCAGGTTTGAGTTGCATCTCTTAAGAGAAAAAAACAAACAAAAAAAAAACAAAAGCCAGGCATCCTTTCTCCCCCAGCCCACCAATCCCCAGGTTGGAGAGGACAAAACACAGAGGTCGGGAGGATGAGTTTCCTGTCACCATTGGGGCTTCCCTGGGGAAGACTTGTGGTCCCTCCAGGAGCTGAGCTGTCCTGTCTGGGGCCATTAGTCACTGAAGGTCCCAGATGAATAGATGAATAGATGAATGACATGGCACCAGTGGACCCCAGAACATGATCTACCCAGCCCCTGGAGGCCTCACCAGTATCAGTCACACTATGGAGCCATTTTAGGTCTAAGCCCAGACTGATCATAGAGGGTGTTTGCTTTGCATTTCATCATGCTGTATCCTCAGTCCCCACATGCAATGACACATGCAATGTCTGTGGTGATTGCAATGGAGTAAGGACCTAAGCAGTTCACCTAGTTTCAAATGTTGGCACCAAATGTTCATGACAGCACTCTATTCATAACCAACCAAGTTGCCTCGATCCTTTCTTGGCCCATACTGAATCAGCACTTCAACCTTTTTCTTTTCTTTTTTCTTCTTTGATTTTGTTTTTTGTTTTCCAGAAGTCCAGAGCATATAAACATACAAAGTTGGCCCAAGGCAAAGATTTGAACTGAGAAACATGCATGGAAGTCAGTCTTTCAGCTGGAAAATTGATCCAGCTGGCCAACACCCTGCTTATTGTCTGGTTAGCACAAATATGGAAAAGCAGAGCCTCCTGTGCTGAGAATTTACCAGACCACTGAACCTCCATTTTTTGATGCCACCATGGCAGAGAGCAATGCTGGGCTCCAGTCAGGGACAGGTCTTCATGCCCTTTCATTCCTGGCTTTCCCCAGCACCTATGTCCACATGGGAAGGGAGGGAAGTACAATTTTGCAGGATCTGAATTTACACGCTGACTAAATGCGCATGACAGGCTCAGGGCAACTGGAAAATTCAAGTCCCTCTCTTAACAGTAACTCTCACTAGGTTATGTCCTAGGAGAAATGGCCAAGGGCAAGCAAGAACAGGATGTGTTGACAGAGGCTGAGAAGACCAGAACCTGGGTCACTGCAAAGGGGTCTGGTGTCAGTGAACAGGTGTTCTCCAGGGAATGGCTGCATCCTCGGGAACAGGTGGTGGCAAGGGCACCCCTCTTTCCTTCCTCAGCTTCATTTCCACTCCTGGAAGAAGCCCTCCCAAGTCCCTGGTTCTTGGCAGAGACCCTCTTGTGAGCTGATGTATACATTGTTCACTTTCTATTAAGTTGTCTATTATCCTTACACTGGATCCCAGGAGGAGGGGCCATAGTTTTCTGGCAGGACCAGTACCTACCTCAGGGCCTTGTCTATGGTGGCCCATCAAGAGCTAGAGATGTTAAATGGGCAGACAGTACATAGTGTCCATAGGCATGCATTTATTTCTCTGGGAGGCATAGAAGTGAGAGAGGGACCAAGAATATATGCAAACCTTCATGATAATGATCTCTATTCTAGCTAATAATATGTCCAGTGCTTCATTAGGTAATGTCTTCCTCCATGACTTTCATTCCTATGTTTACGCTAAGCTTACTTTGAAAATGAAAAATGGTGTCATTCATTCATTCTTGGTAATTTTCCCCCCTGTCTTTCTTTAGTGCATTTTCTATCCCATCTTCTCTGTTTTATTTCTCAAGACCTGGCAGCTTGTTAAAAATGTCAGTTTTCTGCACATTGATGATGGGAAATTTGTGTTTCACTGGCCTTGATAAATTGCTTTATCTACAAATCAGTTTAATGTATGCAAAGCACAATTCGAACTGAATCTTTTCTCGCCTTCCTTCGTGTCTAACTTGAAGACAGAAACTGCAAAGTCTTCTCTCGGTTTCTGGAAGGAAACTCACTGCAATGACGAAGACAGTGGCCCTTACCCTCAAAGAATACTGGGCTCACCCCAAAGGTCTGACCACTTCCCTTTTTGAGTCAAGCCATTCTTTCTTGCACAGCCAGCCTGGGTCAGTTCTAGGATTAGGAGATGTTTGGAATTCCTGCTGCTCTTTTCTCATGACAGAGGAGGCATTGGCGATTGCTCATGTGTCCTGGATTCTTTGTTAGCATTTAAGCCTTTGTCTGCTCTCTGCACTTAAGTGATTATAATATACCTTAAGAATCCAAATTAGAGTTAATGAAATGATGGCTAATTCAGCCAACCTCACCTTGCCATTTCCTCTCCTAGTTTTGTTATTCTGGGCTCCACCTGTGACTGACAGTCAGGACCAGCTACTTCTGTGCCTTCTGCTCTAAGCAAATGAGACTTCAGAACTCAGCACTGATGGAGATGGTGCATCCCCAGGAAATTATAGTGTACCAGCATAATGTGAAAATGGCGTGAAGCCAGTTTGTCCATGGAAAGTTTAATCTTTTCTCTCTGGATACACAGATGCTTAAATGTAAAGGTTCCTATGTATGTCCATAAGACTTAAAAAATTATGTCATGGTTAACAATCTGACACCATACATTGTTCATTATCCAGATCAGCTTCTCACAAAGGCTTGGTCATTCAAGACTGGGAAGGTCAATAAACTGAGATTCCGCCATTTGCCTTACAAAAATACAACCTTCTCCTAAGGGAGAGTCTGTGAAGCTGTGGTATCTCCTCCAACTGGCGTGGCTTAGCACATTCCCCTTGAGAGAGCAGTTAAGGTGTTAGCCAACTCCTAGGTGGCCTAATTTGGGGAAGAAGCTGTGGGACAGAGAAAATACAAGTATCTCACGGGGAAGAGGTAGACCAGATGGCCCTTTAGATGACTTCATGCACAACAACTCCAATGTGCTAATGCTATGCAGGAGAAACAAAGAGGCTAGTGATTTTCATGATTCTTGAAAAACCAGAGTCTCCTCAAGCCCCTATTTGTTGTATCTCCCTAAATCTCCTACTCCAATGGGTCTTCACTTGCACACAGCAACAAGCACGCCTCAGTTCTTACTAATTTCAAATCACCACAGATTACCCTCTGTCACCCTCCCCCTGACCTAAAATTCATTTTCCATAGAGCAAACTTTACTATATCACTCTCTCACTGAAAACCCTCCAAGAATTCTTCCTGGCACCTAGAATATTCATATCCCTTATTCAGGCAAGGAGAACTGGCTGTGCTCACTGATGAGACTCTCTCCTGATTACAGTTACATTGTTCTCTCCATTTCTAGACATACCACATCCTGTACCATCTCCTAGACTTGTACCTGCTGTACCCTCTGCCAGGAACATTCTTCTCCCAGACCTAATATGCTAGTCAGCATTAAGACAAACAATCCCTTTTCAGAAAGGAACCAGCCTGAGCTCCCAGCATGTTTGTTCCATTGCTGTATGTCATCTCTGACCTAGGATTTACACTTTCTCCCTAAATGTAATTATTCTCCATGAGAACAGGAGCTTATCTGTTCTTATTTACCACCCCAAGCCCAAACACTAAATCCGTGCTGGGATCATCGTAATCTTTCAAATCTTTACTAAATGAATACCAGATCTCCTCATTCCTTGGGAAATATGCCTGTGAGATCATAAAGTTTCTAAATTGCTGACCACCTTCACAAAGATAACTCTCAGGATAACCTCTAAGAGAAAACCAAAAAGATCTCTTTTATCTTTGTTTCATGCAATACCAGCATTATTCCTCTGGCTTATGTGAAGATGTGTCAAATTCTCCAAATGCCATCTGCTAGGAAAGCAAGATCCCACTAAAAATGTCTGTAGGAAAAAATTTGTTTTAAAAATGCCTTTAAGAGATGTTTATGTAAAGGGACAGGATAAAGCCTACACAAACTAATAGGCAGAAATATACAGTTTCTGGGTTTGACACTTTGTCGTGATTTTAGGCAAGAAGTTCTGGAATGGAATTCAGGCTCATTTGTCAAATGCAACAGTCTTACTGGCCTTGCCTGCCTAACAAGGTTGACCCATGACCCTGGGAACCGGGGCCGCTGAGGCAGAACAGCCATGGCAGTGTGAGGGCTGCTTGGAAGGTCGGGAGAGCTTTCTCTCGGAACAGCCTTGGTACATGTGAGGCACAATGCAGGTGACAAAGCATTTCCTAGCCCTAAATTATTATGGCTGAGACACTGAACTCATCCAGCGGTTTGGATTGCTTTCTGAAGAAGCGTCTGGAATAGCCAGATTGTCACCTATGGTGCTGAGAGCCAGCCCTGAATACCCATTTTCCACTGTGCTAAGTTTTCAGCTATTAACCAATCAGGTTGTTTTTAGGGTATGAATGTGTAATGAAGATGGCTCAGAACTCTCAGTGACAGTGCCCTTAAAGAGAAAGGGCCATTCTGTCCCATAGATGGACTTGTTGCTTGGTTTCTATTTTCAATATATTGTCAAGTAAAATTTGGCACCTCAATGCAAAGTGAGTAACTTCCTCTGTAGAGGAGCTGATGGCTGCGTGTCAGAAAGATTGTTGCTCAAAATCCATTCCAGATTCATCCCACAGACTGCCTTACTGGAGATTAAGTCTAAACAAAACTTAGGGATGACAGCCATGGAAAGTTAACCCAGCAAGGCCAATCAACCATATCCCTTTCCAGGAGTGTTGGTTTAGGAATTACAAAAGTTTTGGAGGTGTGAAAACATAATTGGAAAACTTTTTTTTCCTGCTTAAAGGGCTAATTGATTTCACAGGTGTTTAATTATCATTTGCTGTGAGATAATACCTTGTAGTGCCATAAAAAATGGATTTAATTTTCAAGTGCTTTCAAAACCATTGCCAAAGCCAAGTTAGAGCTAAAGCTAGATAATTATTCTATAAATCAAACACACTGCCTCTTTTCTTTGAAATTTTTAATACTTGGGGATAATGCTATCTGACAACCTTGAGACTGACATGAAAAAGATTAGTATGCAAAATGCCAAAAGTCAACTGTTGGAGCAACTTAGGTCGTCTGGGTCATGAAAGGTGACTCAGGACCCCGTTATCTTCCCAAACAGGCTAAGAGGATGACATCTGACTGTGTCAGGCACAGCATTCTCTACCCAGTGAGTCATAAGGTCTACGGAGATACAAGAAAAACCAAAACCACTCCTAGCAAAAAACTGTCCGACAATGACACTAACTCTCTGAGCCCAAACTATGAATTCTAGTGTACAGTGAAGTGCTTCACTTGCCTATCTTCTCAGAGCACAACACTTAGGCTTTCCTTAGTAACAAGGCAGAGAAGCCAGGGGCTACAGAGAAACAAGTTCCCTGCTAGAATACACTACTAAGATCGTTGCACTCCCCTGAAGAAAGCCAAGCCAGGAAGATCAAGGAACTTGTTTAAGAAAACACCACCCAGAGCCTAAGCAAGATAAAGAGAGGAGCCAGCTTGAAAAGCAATTGAGGCCCATGCCCTTCCAAAAGCTAAAAACAAAAGAAGGAATTTTGAGAGAGAGAAAGAGAAAGAGAAAGAGAAAGAGAAAGAGAAAGAGAAAGAGAAAGAGAAAGAGAGAGAGAGAGAGAGAGAGAGAGAGAAAGAGAAAGAGAAAGAGAGAGAGAGAGAGAAAGAGAGAGAGAAAGAGAGAGAAAGAGAAAGAAAGAGAAAGAGAAAGAGAAAGAGAGAAAGAGAGAGAAAGAGAGAGAAAGAGAGAGAGAGGCTTCATTCTCTAAGAGGAATGACCCTAGCTTCCAGAGTTCAGTTTCTACAGAAGTTCTGAAACAGCCTGAAATAACCATAAGGAGTTTTTCAGATTTTTCTCCAACTTTAACTCAGAGACTGCTGAAGTCATAACACGTTCCATTAGATTAAGTGTACTTAAATGATCAAAGGAAGCGGGCTGGTCTGGTTGGGTACATGTGAACACACAGGCAGCATTATTTAATTTATTTAATGACTGTACAGACTGTGCAACCACCCCTAACCACCGTTACGAAGCAGATTTTCCAGGCAGTGTAAGCTGACCTGTGCAGCGCTGGCGAAGATGTAAGGCAAGATGAATGGTAACGGATGCCACCCTGGACATTGCTAAAGAGCCCAAGGCATGTGGGCAGAGAGGACAGGGGGAAATGTGGGGGCACAGTATCATCCAAAAAGGATGAGCAAACACTCAAAAGGGTTGGCCTGGGAAGGCTGTGTTGATGATGAAAATGGTGATGATGATTATAGTTAACATTTAACTGAGAGCCTAGTTCATGTCTGATTTTCTGCAAAGTACATTAAGTCTTTTTGGCCTCCTGACCTTCCAACAATCCACCCAGATAGGTAACACTACACCTCTTATTTTAAAAAGAAGGAATTTGAATATTTACCCAATTTGTGTAAGTCCATAATAGGCAGGTGGGATTTGACTCAAATGCACACTGCCTCCTTCTATAATGCCTCTTGGAGATGTTCCACAGGTGGTTAAGCAAGCTCTGTCTTAAGGGACACCACGCAATCACTACAGAATCCACCGGGCGGATAATGGACTTGTAGTTTGAGACATATCTGGCACTGCACCAGTTCTTTCGCCCAGCTCTGAATTAGCCATAACATCCTTCCTGAGGTCAGCCTTTGCCCAACGAATTCTTCTCCCATCCTGGGAAGGAGTTGGACCAGGTGAATTGTACTTATAACAAATATTTTGTCAGATTTCACTCCAGACTTGAACTGTCAAGTTTTCGTCAGCATTGACAGCAATGCTACTTTCTCAAATCATTGTGGGGTTTTGGCATCGAGACTCATGACATGCCTTCAAGTTGTCTAGGCAACATGTGGAGCCTCTACTCATGTGTAGGTGGCCAGAGGCCATGAGCAGGACAGTGAGGAGATAAAAATATACCATAGGCAACAATGACATCTCATTACTCATCCACCTAGTCATTCATTCACTTACTCGTCCATCTACCCATGTACCTAACTACCAACAACACTATATCGTGAATCTACTTAACTACCAGGCATTCTACTCTCAGGGGTAGGGAATACAATGGCAAAATCACCACCACCATACTTCTTTATAGAATGCAGTCTTGCTTGGGAGACAGAGATTAAAAATAAATAACCACAGTAAAATCAACAGCTTGTGGTACGTTTTCCAAGGTGGGGACTAATGGTTCTATGAAGGATGAACTTGACCTAACCAAGAGGAGAGTATCAAGCTGAAACCTAAGGGATACATAAGGGTCAATCAGGACAGATGTAGCACAGAGAGGAAGTAGAGCAAGTAACATGACAGCAAACCAAGCAAAGGCCACCAAGAACATTGAAATATATTTGGGTAAGCAAGTTGCGCATGCACAACTAGCCATCTGGACAAGCTAAGAACAACTTGCTGTGCTGTAGACAAATCCCATGATGCTACGTGAGACAAAGACCAGTGCTGTCTGGAAAAATAAGCATGACTAAAGTTGGGCTTTCAGGACCCGGTCAGAACTTTGCGTACAACACGCTAATCATATGCTGCTTTTCTAGACCCTGCACAGTCACTCAGGAAAGCTGTGGGGAGGCCCACCTTAGCCTAGGTTGTGGATGGGAAAGCTGTGGCAGGGATGAGCCTTCACTGACTAGAGCTGAGGAAAGACAGACCTATTCCAGTTCATTTCACCAGCCCAACCCCCCGTCCACCCCACCCCCCACCTCAACTATGTTAGCACTTACTTTCAGGCCCTGTTCCTGTTGCCAGAGAATTCTACAGGCTCTGTTGAGGTGGTGCTGAGTCCCTAAATAATCATATTTTCACAGTAATTAAAAGCCAAACTCCCCAACTCCCTAAATGCTCTGAGCAGCTTGAATGCCTGTATTTTGCCCTAACATTGAGCGTCTCTAGGGTGAAGGAGAATCTGAAAAGACTGAAATGACTTAATTGCAGCAAGAGGCAGTCTCACAAAGCAGAAGTGGACTCAGGGTACCTGCCCAGGGCCTGGCCTCTGCCCTCCCTGCAGCCCGGCCCGTGGGGGCCCCCGGCCCATGGGCGCGGAGAGGCCACACAAAGACATATTCCTGCCACTGGGATGAGTGTTCCCTGCTGACTTAATAGTCTTTAAGGTAAAAGGGGTAAAGGAGGGAATTTCAGTTATTAAGGTATTAGTTTAAATTGCCGTCAGGAACAATAGCAAGATTTAACTGAGGTTCACCCAACTAAGACACTATTTTCATTCATTGGCCTCCCAGCCTAATTGAAGGATCACAGAATCTACCCAAAAAGCTCTGACCCAGCACAATAAAGATGCTATTGTGAGACTGGACCAGGTCAGACCGAACCAAGGCCATCTCTGTCTTTAAGGATGCTGATCCCTGAGGAAAAACTTGGCCCACCAAAGCTAGAGAAATAACTATATAAACATCACAAAACATAGCATTCCATTCTTTAATCAAAGTCCCAATCGGAAAAACAAAACTGAGGGCAGGAGTCCAAGGAAAAAATACACAGCATCCCGGTCAAAGCACACCTTCTGTGTAGAAACAGCCACAAAGGCAACGACCCCATGCCCGACCTAAGGTAGCAGAGCTTGCCCAAGTTCACCAGCCTTTAGTATGGGCAATTTGTGATGGTGCAAGAAGAGGAGGCACGGGTGAAATCTTTCAAAGCATCGAGCACTGAAAATACTTTGGTGCTGGTTCTAACAAGGTAAGGGGTTGGAATAAAGTATTATTAAACCTTAACCACAGAATTTAGCATGTATGCTGACAATAAAAAAAGGCTACTTGCTAGGTTTTTCTGATTGCTACATTCCACAAAAGTTAATGTATTCATGATTAACCCGCTCCCATTTGCCCTCCCCCATCCTATTCCCCCCACCACACAGATTCTAACTCTAGCAGGGTGTGAGGCATATGGTAAATAGTCTGAAGTTCCCAGGACTGAGAAAAATCAAAAGAAACTCATGTTCATTTGGTTTACTTGTCACTATGAATCCTCTAGTTAAAAGTCACTTAGAACTCAGTTCTCAGTAGAGGCATAAAACCCCAACATGTTCAAACCCTTGAGAGCTGGTGGAGATTCTGTGAAATGATAGAAAGGAGGGGTAATCAGCAACTACCTTTTTTTTAAAAAGAAAAAAATGTAACTGAGAGACTTTAAAACCTAGGCTCATGTGCGCACACACGCACGCACGTGCACACACACACATACACACCACCCCCCCCACCACCACCATCAACAACCCTATTGAATTAAGATGGTTTTACCCTCCTCATGACTCTGATGTGGCATGTGGATGGGGGCGGAAGTATATGTGTGAAGGGAGAGTCTTGGATGTTAAACAGATCCTTGAAGGTGGCTCAAGTTAAAGATGTAAAATACCCACCTGAAATCACACCCGACATCTGCACCCCAGCAGAACAGGAGCGGAAAAGCAGCAGAATGTCAGAATTGGGGCCCACTTAGCTCTCAGCCCGCAGACCTGCTGTGCACCCTTGCTAAGTCTACTTACAAGCTAATTCATAATTTACACACTGTATCCAGACATGGAAGCTAAGACATAAAACATTTATTGACAAAGGGACCCGCTTGTCATTTAAAAATAATTATGTTTCTTTAAGCAAATGGCCAAATTCCATCTTCCCTAATTTATATTTTAAGTCTTCTAGGCACTTTAAGTTGTGAGTGTGTGTGTGTGTGTGTGTGTGTGTGTGTGTGTAAGGAGAGTAAGGAGATCCTATTTTCTCCCTGAAACTTTTAACTTAAGCATCTATGGTCCCTAAGGGAAGACTTTAAAAAACTGGGTGTGAGGCCCATATCCCTCTAAGAGCTCTTGCTGAGAAGACATTCTCTAACCGCTATAGATGTGGTCAGCATCATATACACAGCAAACAACTAGACAGTGAACTCATGTCAAATCAGATGGTGACCTGTGCATGCAAGTGTGAAACTTTGCAACTTCAGATTTGGACACCACAGAATGTGTGAAAACCCAACAGAAACTGAGATACAGAGGCACAAAGCACGTGCTCTCAAAGCAAATCAGCCTTAAGTTTCGTTGTCAGATAATAACGTACTATACAAACCTCAGCACCGTTTCTCTGCTCTTAAAGAATGAATGCCAGCATCACGAGCATAGGGCACTACCATCCATCAAGCATGTGACTACCCAATTCAACCAGTAGATGGGGCACATCTGCATGGCAAGAGGATCTGGCGTGGTGAGAACCAGTGGTTCTGCTTCCTCCTCCCTAGAGCCCAACCAAACAACCAAGAAGATACCAGATGGAATGAGGGAGGATCTCTGCAAGAAGCATAGGATGATTTCTCTGACTTCTCTTTTGTTCCTATTACAATGTAAAAAGAAAGAGTAGAGACCAGAAAGGTTGAGAGAACCCTAGTTGGCCATCTCAGAGAAGGGAGAGTTATTACCCCCACTGTCTTTGAATATATTCTATACAGAACATCATTCTTTCAGCAACCTATTCTAGTGCCGGGTCCAGGTTTACCGAGTGCTTCTGTGCTAGATCTGCAATGGGGACTCAAACCAAAATGAGATATATTCCCCAAACTTCATCACGGACACTGGGGGATACAATCCCCCCTCCAACAAAGGCAAATGCAAGGAATATACAGCTTCCAATCCTGGCAGGGGCTAAGAACACACACACCTCAGGGTGATGATAGATGAGAGGTGGCAAGTGGGTGAAGAAGGGCCAACTCCCTAAAAGGGCATGGGGAGAACAATTCAGCCAACAGGAACCATGAGTACAGATCCACAATCTGGAGCGTTGTGGACACATGCCGGAACAAAGGAAACCAAGTCCATCTGGCTGGTGGTGGTGGACATGTTGGTGGAGAAGGGAAGAGGACTGATTGGACCAGAAACATTTTTCGGACAGGCTAGTGAATGTCCCTGGTTTGATATATATTCACACCCCTCAGGGGGAAAAAATACACATACAAATCATTAATTTTCCAGGGGCTATTTTCAATTCCTTGCATATGCAAACTCTACTGACTTTTCAATGTAGCCCTAAAAAAGCAAGTACTATATCACCCCCCTTTTTATAAATGAGGAAACAAAGGCACAGGCTGGCTAAGTGACCTGCCTGCAGTCACACAGCTCCCACCCGGCAGAGCCTCGATGGGCAGACCAGCGTCTGTAGCCACAGTGCCTGCTGTTGGAGCCACCAGTCTAATGGGTCTCAGAAGCGTCATGTTGTTTCAATATTACTCTGTGTATTTACATGAGCAGTCTAACTTTATGTCTGTTTGTTTTGTTTTGGTGGCAGAGAGGACCGATGGGGCCCAAACAAGAAATCTGCAACTTGGCACTGGTCATGAGATTAGACAGACTTATCGGATGTCCTGATAATCAAGCACCACTGTGTACCCTGACTCTCGCCAGACGCCAGCTTCCTCCCGAGTCTGGGTTCTCCCCAAGGACTGTAAATCAGAGCCCTAGATATCTCCATGAAGTTTCAAACAGATGTTTACCCTGTGCTTACTCTCCCAGGCTCCAGATGGCTCCAGATCCTGGCTCCTTCCTCCTGCAGACCTTCCAATCACACCTCAGACCTGTCAGCAAGGCAAGCCGAGGAAAGCCTGGAAGAAACAAACCTCATGCGGTTCTTTAAGAGGCCCAGTAGAGCCCAGAGGTATTTCAGGCATCAGTATCAGGAGCCTCAAGCTTGGTCAGCATAAATCACTGACAGCATTTATGACTCAAGTGTCATTTTCCCAAAGATGAAGTTGTTTTACATGTTGCAGAAGAAGTTTCTGCTGCCGGGTGTGCCACAAGTTATTCAACCTCTTCTGCACACACCACATGGCGGAGAATTCTGCTACATGACCCATTTGCAAGATAATTCCCAACTCTCCCATCCTCACAAGAGGAGGGGAAATGTTGAAAAATGGGATCTAGCAACATGCTTTTAAAAATCCGTAAACACAGGAACACAAAAGTCAGAAAAGTTTTTACAATTCCATTCTTCCCCAGCCCAAGGAACAGGTTTGCACATTTTTTTTCTTCCTAAATGAAAGATGTCCCAGACAAGACTAAGTGGTTTAGGCACACAGTGGATAAACCCCAGAGCACACAGCTGGGTTAGCAAGTCTTGTGCGCGTGCTTTTCAGAGCCGTCCAGAGATTCCTGGCTTTTTACCCTATTCTTCAAAGATATATAAACTTTTCAAACATGTAGGACCTGGGGTTTCTTTTATGAATTCTGGGTCTCTGGTATTCATTCATCTGTATAAAAGATGAATGAATCTTTTACCAAGAAGGAAGCCTAAACTAGCATCAGAAGGTCAGAAGATGTTTGAGACATGCTGGTCAAGCTGGAGCAAAGTTATTTTGTTGGAACTGCTTGTAAATTTCACATCCTTTCTCTCTGACTTTCCATGGCAGCCAAGAGGCTCAAATCAAACCTCCCTCACCTGCAACCAGCATTGCCCAAGAGCTTGCAAATGCGCTTGCTTAGAAATGGCTTTCTTTTGTCTTGCATTGAAAGATGTTCCCTAGCTCGATAGTTGTGGCTCTTAAAACATAGGGGGCTAGAGTGTTTCACAACCATTGTTCCTTCTTTACAGAAATAGATGATTATGGTCAAGATTCTTCATTCCTGACTGCCAAAAACTCCTAGCCAGGCTTCTTGGAGCAGGTATTCAATAGTCACCCTTCCCAGGGATGAAGGGCACTAATTGTATCAATCATGTACACGATTGGGTGTCTGCACATAGTGAATGTCCAGGCAGCGTGGGGCGATGAGTGTTTACACTGAGTCGCACAGCTTTAATTTATCCTCACTTGTGGGGAGGGGGAGTTGTGACTTACCAATCTCCCACTAATAAAGGAAGAATTTATGACAGTTTGTCACTATAAGGGAGATTTTTTTCCTTATGTGAAAACCTAAAAAAACCTAATTTTTTTCCTTATGTGAAAACCTAAGGCCATTGAAAACTAAAACTTACTTTAAAATTGCTTTTCAAGGGCCAGACATGGTGGCTCGTGCCTGTAAGCTTCAGCCTATGAAGCGGCGGGGGCTAGGGATCATGGTTCGAGTCCCGCCTGGGGCCTGTAGCGAGACCTAGTTCCAAAAAAATAGCTGGGCGTGGTGGCGCGTGCCTGTAATCCCAGCTATCTGGGAAACTGAGGTGGGGGATTGCTTGAGTCTATGGTACCCCGGGCAACAAGAACCTGTGGTTCCATGGGCAAAAATAGCGAGACCTAGTCTCAAAATAAACAAACAAACAAACAAACAAACAAATAAATAAGAGGCTTTTCAACTATAAAATATAGTTTACAATTAAGTAGAGAGACCTTTGAAGGATGACTGATAAGAAACCAAGACACAGTATACCTTAAATATACGGAGTGATGTATGTCAGTTACATTGCACTAAAACCAGACAGGCTGATGTACAGAGAGGTTAAGTGGTGGCCCAAGGTCACACAGGAGGAGTGTGGCCAGAATTCAGGCCAGTTCCAAAGTGCAAACTTTTTAACTGTTCTGCCACTGCTTGACCAGCTATGCCACCGCTTGCCACAGCACAGGTGATTTACAAAATGGAGGGAACACTAACACCACCACCTACCTGGTAGAAATGCGCAGAGAATACACTTTTCAGAGAAAAGTGTATAGTTTTTGGTAAAGAGAACTTTCGGGTGTGATAGGCAATTATCTATTCAAGAAACAGCTGTCAATCAATTTTTCATAAACTCACCTTTACCCTAGGGATAGCTTTCAATTGTGCATGATTACCATTCTAGGAGATGATTCTGGGTTGGTAGACATTTGTGTGAGTCAGTGGGTCTTTCTCAAACTATTTCAAGGCTGTATGAATCCTTGTCTAGGAATTTGTTTCCTAACCCCCTTCCCCTCCTCCACCCAAAAGTGTTTTTTGCTTTGTTCATGGATAACTTCCTTGGCAATGCAACCAACTCTGAAGATACAAGTAACCTTGAAAATATCCCAAGGACATTTGGTCTACATTCCTTACCTCTAATCCACTCCTTGAAAAAAGAAAGCTTGGGGAAATTTATAGCCCAGGAAGATAGGTGGAAAAATGATGCTATGTAAATGCAAAAATCACTCCATGTGTGTGGTACCCATGGGGAAGAGAAGGAGAGCTGAAAGAAGAGGGTGAATGGCAAGAATGTCCCTCTCTGGGCAACTGAATTTTTGATCATTGCATGGAGCCGCACCATTTAGTGTGGATTGTCAAGGTGTTTTGTATGAATTGGCTACAGGCCCACTAGGAACTGGAAATGAGGTAAACTAGATCATTTTAAACAGGGGACCACACAGCAAATGGTCATATGCTAATAACTTCAGTTTTGATATGAACAGGCAAAGGTCTACATAAACCTCCTAACAATCTTCAGAGAGATCTTGGTTCCTTTGAACCCAGCCACTTCCACAAATTACATCTTTTTCTTTGCTTTTACTTTTATTATTATT